>VWYI01041600.1:0-54372 GCA_013399455.1 Anthoscopus minutus
GAGGCGCGCCCGGGGAGCGCGGCGGGGCCGGTCACGGTGGTCCCAGTGTCGGAGCGGGCGCAGGTAAAAGCCGGGAGCTTGGAAAGCCCCGGGGCTACCGAGAATGGGAACAGCTCCCTGCGGGCTCCCGGAGCTCCCGGGGAAAAGTTTGTGGCGGCGGCGGCGCCGGGAGGGCGGCGGCGGTGATGAGAGGGTCGGGGCTGAGCCAGCGGCTGGGGAGAGCGTGAGTGTGAGAGTGTGAATGTTTGTGTGTGCGGGATTCTGTGTGCCTCTTGTTGGGTGCGCTGGTGAGCGCGGGTAAAGTGCCCTCTGTGCGTGTGGCTGTGTCCAAATGAGTGTGTGTGTGCGTGTGTGAGACAGTGTGACACTGTGTTTGTGTGTGTGTGACTGTCAGTGTCCTCCGTGGGTCTGTAACTGTGTATGTGTCCTGTTTGTATCTGAGTGTGACCGTGTCGCGTGTCCTCTGTGTGCCGCTTTGTGCATGTGTCGTTTGTGACTGTCCCCTGCGTGTGCGACTGTGTCCCCTGTGTGTGCGGCTCTGTGCGTGCGACTGTGTCCCCTGTGTGTGTCGCCTGTCCCCTGCGCGTCTGGCTGCGTTTTGTCCTCGGTGTTCGTGTCCCTGCCCTGTGTCCCCGCTGCCATGCGGGGTGTCAGGGTGCGAATGTGACCGCGACACGCGTGGCTCCGTGTCCCCGTCCCTTGGGAGATGCCATGTGCTGAGCGTGCAGCGCTGTGAGCGTGCAGTGCCCTCCGTGGGTGATGTCCCCCAGGTCCCGCTGGCACTGCCACGAGGGGATGAGGGCGATGGGCACCGGCTCCCAGGGTAGTCACCCTGCCGGAGTCACCGGACGCTTCCCGGTGTCCGACAGCCAGGGCGGAGGAGCCGGGCTGGGCTGGCTGCTCTTATCGGCCAGGACTGGGACGCTTCGGGGAGTTCGAGGCTGTTTTGAGCAGCTCTCCACCGTCTGTGCCTGGCATTCGTTTTCCAGGGGGATTTTCCCAGCTGGGGCTCGCCGAGGGGTCACTGACCTCTGTGCTCCTTGCTGGCTGCCCGAGGGAGATGCTTTGGGAGTGAGGGATGCTGCCGAGGGCTTGGTTTTTCAGGTGTTACTCCAGGGACAGTATTGGGTGGGAGAGGTGGGGTTGTGCAAGTGTGATGTACTGCAACCTCGAGCTCCCAGGAATACCCATTTTTTGGGATCCGTGGCCTTTCAGGAGCAATAGGATGTTACTTAGGCTCGACATAATTTTGGTACAAAGGAGAGCGGTGACCATGATATTGTTCTGTGCCCAAATTAAACCATGTTGCTTCAAAGCCCCAAAACCTAGGGGAGTTGTGGGATGTGAGATCAGGCGGATGCAAATTCCTAGCACAGCATCCCCTCTCTGGAATGCCCATCACTGCCTTTCCCCCCCTCTCCAGCCTGTTCTTCCTGGCTGCTGCTCCCTGAGATTTGCAATGATTAAGTTTTGGCTGTTAATTAATATATATGTTACAAGTCAGTAATTCCAGTTATGCTGAAGAGAGCAGCAGCTTGGGTAGAGTTGGAGTGGGGGGCGTGTTGTGGTGACAGCTCTGTCTGGATGCTGAGACTCTGGAATAAGGGATTCATCCTTGATTTCCTCATGCCTGACTGCACCAGCGGGATGCTTCAATTTGCCTTTAAGTAAAAAAAAATTCTTGATAACGAGAATAACATCCTCCTCGGGTGGTTTGTAGGTCTGGCAGGGGTCAGTGGTGGGTTTGGCAGTTGCTTGGGCTTGATGCCTTCAGAGAGCTTTTCCAACCCAAATAATTCGGGATCCTCAGAATGGTTGCTCTTGCTCCCGCCCTGCTGTGTTGGTATCAGACCCAGCATCTCTGGCGGCAGCTCTTCTCTCCTGCTTTTTCCTTTTTTCTTCCTTTTCTCTGGAGCAGCTTGCTCTGATGAGCTGGAGCTGCCCCATCCCTGGAATGTTGAATGGGGCTTGGAGCAACCCTAGTGTGGTGGAAGGTGTCCCTGAGGTCTCTTCCAACCCAAACCACCCATGATTCCATGATGATTCCCTCAGCTTTCCAGGGTCTCCCATGTTCTTCTCCCAGTGAGCTTTACATCCCTGGTCACTTGCAGCAAAAGAATTCCCACTTTTCTCATGAACCCCCCCATCCCACAGACCCACGGCCTCCACTGAGCACATCCCCTCCTGGCTGGGGAATTTTGCAGGCAAGAGATGCCAGCTTTCCATGGATATATATTTTTCCAAACCAGGCCCATTTGGGCCATGGAAGGGAATGTGCTTTTCAAAAATAGCAGCTTCGTTACTTTTAATCAACCAAAGCCGGAGCAGCATGGAGTGATTGCAGCCGCCGCTCGACATCCTAATTACGTTTGCTTTTTAATGAGAGGAGAACTATTTGCAAAGCTAAAATATTTATTTTTAGCCTGGTGGAGTTGCTCGCAAGAGCTCGTGTGGATGGTAAGGAGGTGCTTTAGACACCATGTGGCGTTTTGTTTTGTTTGGGTTTTTTTAACGGGAAAAGCACTTAAATATGGCAAGAGGCATTTTCATGGCCAGGGCTGTTTGTGCTGAGGGAGCTGGCAGATGGAGAGGTCGGGATGTGCATGGGAATTTGCATCCTCCTCAGTCTCCTTATTTCCAAGTGGTCTGAGACTTGCTTCGCCTCCTGGCTCTGTGGGTGGGTTTCTGCCGGCAGCTGGCACAGGAGTGAATGCAAATGACCTCACCTCAGAGTCTCTTGGCCCGGGGTTTGACACCTGCTTTTTCTTTCCTGCCCAAAATTTGTCCTGAAAGCACTTGAGCTTTGCGGGCTGGCTCGGAGGCTCCCCAGGAGATGGTGAGGAGGTAGGGTGGGTTTTTACAGAATCATGAAATTTCCTGAGTTGAGAGGAACGCACAAGGATTGTCCAATCCAAGCCCTGGCCCTGCTCAGACTCCCCAACAATCTCACCCTGGGCATCCTTGTCCAGGAGCTCTGTCAGCCTGGGGCTATGCCCATTCCCTGGGGAGCCTGGGCAGTGCCAGCCCCTCTGGGGGAAGAAACTTTCCCTGATCTCCAGCCTGACCGTGTCCTGACACAGCTCCGGCCATTCCCTGGGTGCTGTCCGTGGCCACAGAGAGCAGGGGATGGCAACACCCAAATGTTTATTTCTCCAGTGATCAGTGATGAGTCAGCTTTGAAATAAGGGGATCAACCCACTGGGAAATGTATTTCTGCTTATTAGCTGGGATATCTTAACTGGAGCCCCTCTCTTCTGGAGCCAGGCTGGGAGAGCTGGGGGTGTTCACTTGGAGAAGAGAAGGTTCCAGGGAGTACTCAGAGCCCCTTCCAGAGCCTAACGGGGCTCCAGGAGAGCTGGAGAGGGACTAGGGACAAGGGATGGAGAGGCAGGAAACAGGGAATGGCTTCCCACTGCCACAGGGCAGGGATGAATGGGATATTGGGAAGTAATTCTTCCCTGTGAGGTGCTGACACAGTTTTCCCAGAGCAGCTGTGTCTGCCCCTGGATCCCTGAAAGTGTTCTAGGCCAGGCTGGACAGGGCTTGGAGCAACCTGGGACAGAAGGTGTCCTTGCCTTGGAATGAGATGAGCTTTAAGGTCCCTTCCCACCCAAACCATTCTGGTATTCTGTGACAGCTGCAGCAGGATGTTAATGGAGAGCAGGGTGTGGATGCTGCTGGGCTTCTCTGCCCTCTGGACAGTGCCCTGCCAGGATGCAGGAGGCATCCCCACTGCCAGCACCAGGTCAGGACCCATCCAAGCTGCTCCCCAAAATTTGCAGAGTGAGTTTTAAAGGCACAGAACACGTCCCACATCACTTCCCTCAGCGGGGGCTGTTTCCCTGGGCTCCGTCCTGACCAACAATCCCTGCATTAACCCTGCCCAGGCCTTGGGCACAGAGCTGGCATTGTCTGAGGATCTCTGCAGCGCCGTGCCAGCCTTGGCTGGGGCAGGGAGCACGTGGCTTCGCCGGTGCTGGCACAGGGAAAATCCCGCTGACGGGATTTGGAAGCAGAGGCCAGAGGGGCAGGAGAAACCCTGGGCTTCTCCTGGTGGAGATGGTGGGGCTGAGTCCTATCCCTAAAGGAGCTGAAGGGTTGGTGTCACCAACCTGTGGGGACACCAGGGCAGCTTTGCTGGTAAGTGATGAGGCTGCAGGGTTTATTACATGCAGGAGGATTTGCAGCCCCAGCTGGCTTTGTGGTCATAAATAATGCTTGTGGGTTTAGGAAAGGGAGAAGGAGAAGGCTCTTGCAGGACCTGGAGCTTTGGCACATGCACATCCTGACAAGTTCCTTTGCTTCCCAAACAAGGTCGAGGGACTTGGCCCCAGCAGCTCAGATCTGGTTTTTGGTGCTCAAGTGATGCACCAGTTCCATTAGCACCACAGCCATCCACACCAAAGGATAATTTTTGAGGGTACCTGTGGCATTTCCCCCCTCTTGTTCTCCTCCTGGCAGCCTGGAGGGGTCCTTAATCTCTCCTAGTGGTCCCTGAAGTGATTTCTTTGTATTTCTCCTTCTGTGGGCTCCTAAAGAAAAGTGTGGGAGTGTGGATAGGGATGTGTGTGGATGGCTCACTGCATCAGGGAACACAGTAGCACATTAAATCCCTCTGCTGCTTCAGAGGGGCTGCTGGTCCAGGTGTTTCCCAGTCAGTTTTTCATGGATCAAAGAGCAGACCATAAAACTTCCAACTCTTTCATTGTGTGCCTGGATTCAATTTTTGCTCCTCTGCTGGGAAGTTGGCATTTTGGGTGGGTTGCACGTTTTTGGGAGGAATCACTCACTGTGCCACATTTCCTGGCCATGATGCCATTTTTTGGTGGCCAAGCTGCTGCCCCTCCCCTGGGAACCCCATGAGCAGTACCCCCAGTCCCACAGGGCATTTCTGGTTTTAACCTGCTGATGTACATGGATTTGTACAAAGGGTTACTTTCAGTGCCGGGAGGCAGCTATTCCCATTCCCAGCTGTATATCAGTGGGAGAGTCATGCTCTCATTCCCCAGCTCCTGGGGCTAAAGAAGTGTTCCTGCTTTTTCCTACCTGAGTTCCCACTCCACCCAGGAGAGAGGTTGTGTCCAATCCAGCTGTGGAAAGATGGCTCATCCCATCTTCTCTTTGTAGGATCATCTCAGAATCCCAGATTGGTTTGGGCTGGAAGGGACCTTAAAGCTCATCCCATTCCACTCTCTTCCAATGGAACAATTCCTTCCCAATATCCCACCTAAATTAACTCTCTTTCATTTTGAAGCCATTTCACTTGAAAGAAACACCAGAGCAATTACAAAATAAGTGGCTGGACCACCTTCCTCCTTTGTATCTTCGTATACAGAGGTCTGAGGCTACGAAGTTATTCTCCCAAACTGAAAGGAATTGGGTTTTAAGCAGGAATTCCTCCTGGTGAGGGTGGGTAGGCCCTGGCACAGGCTGCCCAGAGAGGTTGTGGCTGCCCCTGGATCCCTGGAAGTGTCCAAGACCAGGTTGAATGGGGCTTGGAGCAGCCTGGTCCAGTGGAAGGTGTCCCTGGAATGGCAGGGGTGGAATGGGATGAGCTAAGGACCCTTCTAACCCAGACCATTCTGGGACTGGGTGATTTTTCATCATCTGTCTGCTTTTGTGTAAATTGGAGGGATGGTGATGCATATCTGGATTGCAGTCTCATTAAATGATGGAGAAAGCTTTAATAATAATGATAATGATAATAATAACGTTTTGAAAGCCTTTCCTTTTCACTGTTCTCTGCATTCTCTGGAGTTGCTTCCTCTCCTGCCCCATGGGAGGGTCACCCCGGGGACAATCCCATCATTTCCAAGAGGGGAAATCACTGCCACTGAGCCAAAGCAGATGTTTTCTAGCTGACTCCAGAAGATTTGGACCCAGCAAAGACTCGTGGCTGTGGGGTGGGATCAGATCATGAGGCTGCTTTGCTCATCCTGTGCTGCACAAGTTCCATGCTTCCCTCTCCAGGGTTAAGTCCAGCTGCTGCCCTTCTCCTGCCATGCCTGCCACTGTGCCCAGATCAAGTGCTCTAGGGCATCCCTACAAAGTGTTTCAGGTCGTTTTTGGGGGGCAAGGTCAGTGTGGTGTGTGGCCTTGTTTGAACAATGCCGGCTGTTTCCTTAGGAACAGGGGAAAAAACACTTTTTTGGGATTGAACAATGGTGTGGCGCCAGCTGGGTCAATGCAGAGGAGCAGGGCAGGAGGTGTTTTATGGGCACTGCTGCTGGAAGCAATGGTCCTTTCTTTGCCACCGTAAGTATATGGGATAAGTCCAAGAGTGGATTTGGTTGGACTTTTTAGTGTGTCCAGGGCTGGGTGCAGCATCCATCGTTTTGCTTGGTGTGATGGAGGAAGATACTCAAGTTACCCACGTATAAACAATTCCACAGGTAAAGTGTGGAGAAAGGCAGCAGAAGAAAGCCCCAGAAATTGGAGTAACAGATGCATTGGCCACACAGGGAGTTCAGCCCAAAGTCTCTGAATTCTCACACACCTCTGGGACTGAGAGCGCTTCAGCTCGGGTCGTGTCGTTGTGGGAGATGTTAAATCCCTAATTCCTGCCTCATTCCCTGCTGCTGCTCCGTCCTCTTGGCTCACATCCGTTCCCAGAGCAGCCGGGGGGGCTGCTGGGTCCCTCGGTGCAGAGGCTGCCACAGCTAAAATTAAACAAAGAGAAACTTCCTATTTTTTTGTGAACACTCCAGCTTCCGGAAAATGGCAGCGTGCTGGAGGCAGGCAAACAAAACAAGGCGTCCCCAGCCAGAAAAAAAAAACCTCCTCACCTCAGAGGCATTTCCTTGCTTTCTTTCCCCCCTCTCCAGCCTCTCTCTCTCCCTCTTCATCCTGGCTGCTCCATTGAAAACCTTGCCATCAGATTAGGGCTCCCGGGGTGGGGTTGCTCTGGGAAGCGTTTCCCAGGAGGCAAGCCAGCCTTGGGAATCACTCTGCTCTCTCCCCTAAATCCCCTCCGTGCTTATTTTGCCATAAACATCCTCAGTGGGGGATTTTGGGTGCATGTGGCTGCACCTTTGGGGCAGGCTGAGCTGTTGGGATCCATAAGGAAGCTCAGGGGATAATTCCCAGTGGGCCTGGGAGCAGCTGGTCCTTGCAAAGGATAAGGTTTGGGAGCAGGAAAAAAAAGAGATGCTTGAGTGCATCCTGAAAAAAAGGAGATCCGTGAGTCCATCCCACAAAAGCAGGACCCACATCTTGTCTTCCCTTGCTCCAGCTCCTCCTGCCCCATGGGTGCTGTTGGCTGCAGGTTCCTTGGAGCAGCCTCCCCAGGAGTGGTACCTCTGCAGGGATGCATCCTATGATTGCTCAGATGGGACAAGTAGTTTTTTTGGAGAGAAGAAAGAGGAAGAAATCCTGGCATCCCTGGCACCAGGATGGGTTATTTTGGGGGTGTTTCGTGTCCCTTTTTTTTTTTTTGCTACCAACTTCCCAGAAAGCATCTCCTTTCCAGCAGCTGAGCTTTGTGAGACCACAAACCAAGGCTTTCCTGGGGTCTTTAGAAGTGTTTTCCTTGGTTTTCTGGGAACGGACCACGGACGAAGTATTTGCTGCCCTTGGGCGTGGCAATTACCTCATCAGCAAAACAGAGCTGCCAATGGCCAGCTCATCATTCCAAGGGTTGCATGGGAAGGATGCTCTGGGATGGGGACATCCCTCTGGTGGCTCTCCTCCCCTGCCTGGCTCTTCATATCCAGCTCAGCCTGGGAAACAGGTGAAGTTTTGGGGGATTTGGGGTTGTTTTGTTCACTGAGAGTTGTTGGAATCAGCAAATGCTGTGGAGAACAACTCAGTGCCACCAGTGCTTTATGTGGGATTTAAGTAATTTTTCCCATCTCTCCTGCTGCTCCCAAGATGTGGCCCCTGCTCCCCAGGCAGAGCTGCCTGAAAGTTAATCGCTGCTGAAAAATGCTTTAATTAACTCAATTAGCCAGATGGTCCATCTGGGCTCCTGCCGAGCCTGATGAGATCCCTGGAATGAGGTCGCAGTTCCAGGCCGGTGATGGGGGGAGGACACAGGGACTCATCCAAATCCCCAGTGGATGTGCTGTGCTCTCCTGAGCATCCCTGCTCCTGGACCTGCAGTGGGAGATGTTTGACAAGGGCATGGAATGACAGGACAAGGGGGAATTGCTTTAAACTCACAGGTTTAGAGGGCAGGGTTAGACGGGATATCGGGAAGGAATTGTCCCCTGTGAGGCTGGGGAGGCCCTAGCACCCAGAGAAGCTGTGGCTGCCTCTGGATCCCTGGAAGTGTCCAAGGAGAGGCTGGATGGGGCTTGGAGCCGACTGGGCTAATGGAAGGTGTCCCTGCCCATAGGACTGAGATGGGCTTGAAGGTGTTTCCTACCCAGAGCATTCCATGGTTGTGCACCTTGCCCTGCCACAGGACACCCCTGAGGCTCCTCCTAGGTCAGAGCTGCTGGTGCCTCTGCAGCCCCTGCTCTGCCTGTTAGCAGGAGCTCCTAAAACATCCACCACATCCAGGCATGGAAAGAGTGAGCAGAGAAAAGCCCTGCACGCTGTTTGAGCAGAGGAATGCAGGGCCCTGGAGCAGGGATTTGGGAAGGGTGAGTATTTAACCCCCTGTCTGCGTTGTGGCCATCCAATCCTGGCTTCATCTCCGTGTGTTGGGATCTGTTTTAAAGCCTGGCCTTACAGATATCCTGAGGGAAACTGGTTTTCCTGGCTGTGATGAAAACCTGAGCACAGGCAGGTGGAGATGCATCCTTTAGGCAAAAGGGAGGAATGCATGTCCTGAAGGGTTTGGAAAATTGTGCAGGGAAACTGAAGCATGGGGCATCAGTATTTCTCTGGGAAGGTTACTCCATGGTGTCTGCAGTTGTGGTGCCCATGTCTCCAAAAATGGGCTCTAAAATCACTCCAAAAGGGCTTTTGGTGGGGCTGGGAATATGAATCAGTATGGGAATATTTGCTGTTTGGCCTAATTTTTAAGAGACTGTGATTGCAGAGTGGTGATGCTGCATCAGATTCTCCCCTGGCTTGGAGAGGGAGGTGTTTTGCTTTGGGAAAGGGTACGTAATTCCTGCTTTAAGGCAACTGAGCTTGTGGAAGTGGGACAGAGGGTAATTCCCAGTGGGAATGCTGGCCAGGGAGGTGATGCTGCTGGAACATCTTTTGGATGCAGAACATCTTTTGGAATGAGTATCCGCTGCTCCTGCCTGGAAAGGTCTCAGCTCATCCTCAGCTCCAAAACAGGGCAGAGTCCAAGCATGTCCCTGATTTCTTCTTCTGTGGATGGGAATCATTTGGAAGTAGAGGTCTGAGCCTGTCCATGTCCCACACTCCATAGTGCTGCAAACATTTCTGCCTCACTTTTGCCTTTCACCAGAAAATCCTCATCCCCCTTCCTACCCAAAAAAAAAAAAAGTGAGTAATGCTGGAGAAATTTGGGATGAGGCCCAGCAAATGATCGGATATCCGGCTAAGCAGGGCTCTGACTTCTGGACTGAAAGCTCCCAAATTAATGGAGCAGGAGGAATGGCAGATTTCGAAGGCTTATATTTTTCTGGTGGTGCTCTGTTTTATCTCTCTTTAAATCTTCACTCTGCAAAGCTTGGGAATTGCTCTTTTAAATTTTTTTTTCTTTGGTTTTTTTTTTTTATTGCCGCAGTGTATTTGTTTTATGCTCAAGTAATAACACATTTCCTGTAGTCCTGTTAAAGGCAGGGCTGATGGTATTTAAAAATAATGCTGGTGCCAGTTGTCTTGTGATGCACATCATGTGTTCTGGCTGTAAATGTTGAATGTTGTTTACTGGGATCATGCGTAGCAAAAAAAAAAAAAGCTGCATTCACTGTAAAAGTGGATTGCTGGGAGGCTAAAATGCAAGTGGATGTTGCCCTAAGGACTAGGTGGTGGTGACTGTCTCCCTTTTGGTTTTCTTTCCTCCCTCCTTCTGGACCCTGCTGAAAAAGTTCCCATTTTTTTCCTGTTGATTGAGTACTTAAGTCATTCTTCTAAATATAAATCTCTCCCGATGTGTCAGCTGTGTCTGGGATTTCACTACTTTTATGTGGAACTTCAAGCAAGTTTTAATTAAAAAAGAAAGAAAAAAAAAGTCCATCTGCATTGGTTTGATATTTAGGGAGTTTTTTTCCTCATCAGGAGCATGTCTAATTCCAGCCTGACGCTGCAAAGTCCTGCAGGCTGCATGTGGCCATCAGCTGGTTGTGCTGGAGACCGTTCTCAGCTCCTGGAAAGTTCTTGCTGTGTGTTCTGCTTGGAATCAGGGAATGGGTTGGATTGGAAGGGACCTTAAAGCTCATCTCATTCCAGGGCAGGGACACTTTGCACTCTCCCAGGTTAGTCCAAGCCCCGTCCAACCTGGCCTTGGACACTTCCAGGGATCCAGGGGCAGCCACAGCTTCTCTGTGCAACCTGTGCCAGGGCTTCACCACCCTTACAGGGAGGAATTTCATCCCAATATCTCATCTCTGTCAGTTTAAAGTCATTCCTCCTTGTCCTGACCCTCCAGGTCCTTGCAAAACATTTCCCATTTCCTGGAAGTCTGGGTCTTTTCCTCAGGACTGCTTTCAGTCAGTGCTGCTTCTCCTGGCAGAGCTGTCCTATCACTGGCACCAACACCTGGAAGTGACCAACATTGAGGTGAGGAAGAGCTTGATCCTAACAGAGGAAAAAAAAATCTGGGATGTTGATGTTGCTGTGGAAGATGCTGAGAACAGGAGGTGTTGTCTGGGCAGGTCGGTGAGGGTGCCATATATCTGTCTTCTCTAGCCAAGAGTCTGCTGCTTGCAGCCTCATCTTTTGGGTCTGGAAATTAAAACACATTTCTGTGGTTGTCAAAGCAGCCTCCAAGCAGAGCTGGCGGTGGGATTGAAGTTGTTTTCCACAGAAATCCAGAAATGGAGTGGGTTCTGTGTTGCTCATGGCCTGCTGACCTAGGGAATCCATCCTCGAATATGTGGGGCTTTTAAACCTCCGTTTAGTACTTATTTTATGAGAAAAGGTGTTTCTGTAGAGACAGGGGACAAGCCTTGGGCTCCTCTGTGTCTCCTGTGTGTATCTCAGTGGCTTTCCTCTAATTTAGGCACTTGTGTGTTGGCCCTTGTTACAGCTGATAACGCCTAAATTTAGCTCTGTGGTGCCTTACAGATGAGAATTGAGCAACCTGGTCTGGTGGAAGGGTTTTTTGCCTGTGGATGGTCCACAGGCAAAAAAAGGTCCCTTCTGACCCAAACCCCTCTGGGATTCTGTGAAATCTCAGTGGGAATGAACGGAGCCCGTGGCTCTAGGGCTCCAGCAGGGAAGCTCTGAGATTCCTCTTGGGGCAATGAGAAGCCAGGGCAGGTTTGTCTCCTTCCAGCCTTGCCTGAGGCTGACTTCTTGGAGCCAGCAGAGAGGGAATAACTTGTCCTCTGGAAATGTTCCCTCTGTGGTGGCTCAGAGTTGTCCCTTTTTTAAGGGATGCACTTGTGCTCTGTGTCTGGTGCACACGGGAGGTGTTCTGTCTTTATGAGTGCAGTGGACAGAGTTGTAGAAATTACTCCACTCAAGCCATGAAGCTCTGCCTTGAGCAGGGAACAACCTGTCATGGCTTTAGGATGACTTTTAGGCATCATTTAAATTTTGCCTGGTGACTAATGCAGCAAAAAAGGTGTTTTAGATTCAGCTCTTCATCCAGCAAGGAGAGTAATTTTGAGCAAAGATTTTTGCCAAATTTGCATAAACTGCTATTTTTATGCCAAAGGACCTTGATAAATAAGGGGCATCTACCCCCAAAATGACTAAATTTTTTGCCAAGGGTTATGTCCTGGTTCAGAGAAAAAGTTTTGCCATCACACACGGTGGAGGCTGCAGAGAGAGGGCTTTGGCTCTCACCTTGCACCGCATTAATCCCAACACGGGCCTCCTGTGTTCTTAAACTGACGTAAAGCTGCAGTCCAAAGTGCATGGCTTTGTTTGCAGATAAAGCCTGCCCATAAACATTTGGGGCTTAAAAGTGATGAAATTGGTTTCTTATCAGCCATCTGACCCATGGTAATGGGACTGAGCAGCTCTCAACCTGGCAAGACCAAAACAACAAAACCCCAAAGCAGCTCTGAGACTGAAACAACAAAACCTTAAAGCTGTGACAGATGAGGATGGGTGGTGTTGTTTTGGAGGCATGGCACTCCTGATGCTGTGGAAAATACTTGGAGCTACTGCTTGGATGCTATCTGACCTCCCTTACCCCCAGGCTGGGTTAATGTGCAGGTTGCACAGAGTGTCTGTGCAGTCTGCTGGGCTTTAATTTTGGGGTAATTAATTAAACAAGCAGGCATGGTGTTTGCTCTTGTGTTGCATAAACAGCAGCCGGTTTTGGTGTATCTCAAGCAACCTTCTGGCTGGCAGAAGTAGTAGTAGGCAGAAGAGGTAGGTGTCTCCACCTGGAAAGCTCATTCCCACACCTGGGAAAGCTCTAAGCTAAATTAAAGTGAGTACTTGCGCTGCTGAAAACCACCTAAAATGAGCCACGTGGTCTTTTGTGTCCACATAATGAGTGTGGTGTTCAAAGCATGCTCTGGATCAAAGCAGAAACGCTTTCTGAGATGGGTCTGCAACTGGCTGGACTTGCTGGTGAGATCAAACCTGAGGTCCTAATCCAGGCTTGGTTCCTTTAGATCAGATATTGGGAATAAATTCTTCCCTGAGAGTGTTGCAAGGCCCTGGCACAGGTTGTCCAGAGAAGCTGTAGCTGCCCTTGGATCCCTGGAAGTGTCCAAGGCCAGGCTGGACATTGGGACATGGAGCAATCTGAGATAGTGGAAGGTGTCCTTAAAGACAAACTTTAAGGTTCTTTCCAATCCAAACCATTGCATGATTCTCTGATCTGTCCTCACGTTCTCTTCCTACTTGAATCATCACCCTGGGAGTTTGATCTCCAGGTATCTTTGCCTTCTTTCTAACCTGGATATCTCTGGTTTGTGAGATTGGGTCAAACATGGAGCATCCTATGAGAAGGCCATCAGCTCCAGCAAAGGGTTAAGCTGCTTAAACCCAGGTATCCTGGGCAATCCAGTTTGGGAATGTTTACCAAAAAGGAGCTTAAAAAACCCTGCTGTTTTGAGGGAATTATTTGCAATGTGCCAATTCTGTTTGTTCCTGCTCAAAAAGAGGAAAGTATGTTTTTGGCTTCCATCAGCATTTTCAGCATAGCTGAGGATGTTCTGTAATCCAGTATTAGATCAATGATGGATTAATTGGGAAGGTGTGCAAGAAAATTAAACCAAGGGGGTGGTTTTGTCCCAGCTTGAATGAGTTCTTGGAATCCAGAGAAGCTTCATTCATCATTGCTTGGTGTCCATGGGCTTGCTTAGGTGGTGAGTTCGGAACAAAACCCCTTGTTTTTCTCAAAAATGGACCTCCTGACTGAGGATACCTGGAGATAGGTCAATCTTGGTGGAGTACTTGGGCTGGGAGAGCTGCATGGAATTGTCTGTGATGATCTGCTGGGAGCTGCCTCATCTCTGGTGGTCCGCAGCACTTCTCTGGAGCTTTGTGTTGTCTTCTCTGCACCAGTTGTGGTGGCAGCCTGTCCAGCCAGCAGCAAGAGTGACTTTCTTGTGCCTGCCCTTCTCTGGTCACACTTGTGGGACTGGTTTTCCAGCCAGGAACAAGGAGAACACATGACATTGCAGCAGCTCTTTTGTGTCAAGCAAGGGCAGAATCAGTGAAGGGTGATGGGGACAGGGCTCTGGAGTGTTGATGCAGTTAAAGCTTTGCCATCATCTCTTGGGGAAAGCTCAGCAGTTCAGGAACTTCGGGTTTTGACAGCTCTTGAAGGCCAAATTAGCATCCACATTATCTGAGGAAGGAGAAGCTGCCAGGACTGCGGGACTGCAGCTGGAGGGTGGGAAGACAGCAAGTTGCTCCAGGATTTTCTCAATTAATGCCTTTTGCCTTCAAGCTTCTGGTTGATTTGAGATGGGAAGGAGGGGTTGAGTGTCCCCCTTGGCTGATTATGAAGTGGTTCTTGCAGTACTCACAGAGGTGTGGGAAGCTGTTTCCCCTCCTTTTGACTTCCATGGTTTTCCTTTCTCTGCTCTTTGTGGGTGTTGGCCTGAGGTCTCCTGGGTGACCCTGGTGTCTGTATGCATTGTCCTGGTGATTCTGACAGGATCATTTCTTTAAAAACTGTGGATCTGGAAATCTGGTTTTCATTTCTCATCCTAACCACCTGTGTGAGCTTGGGCTGTTGCCTGATCCAGCTCAAATCTGAGTTTCACTGCTTTGAGAGATGTTTGGTCCATGCTTTTGGCCCTAAGCATCCTTCAGGAACAGCCTTGCTTTGGCTGTTGGCCAAACTCTTGGGCTTGTGAAGGCCTTTGGAGGGGCTATGAGGGCTTGGACAAAGATGGTTCTCTTCTGGACTTCTGTCCCATCCAAGGGTTTTAAAGCTTGAGTTTATGGCTTTTATGTTTAACTCCTCTGGGAGCACAGCACTGGATGTGGCTTTGGGTTCTCATGGTTTTGTTGGCCCCCATGGGACTTGTCTGGATTAAACTCCTTGCCCTGCCAGAGGAGCATTCATCCACAGCTCCCTGTTAAAAAGCCAGAACACCTTTGGGAGTACCCGGCCTGAATTAGGAAGTGTTTTTTCTCTTGGAAGAACATTGGGCAGACAACTTGGACAGAGTGGGCCAGGACTGAACTCTGCCTCTTCTGATATGAGGGCTGCTGGACATCAGATTAGAGCCTGTTCCTGATGGAGATGAGTTTTCCATTGCCTTCCAGCCCATCTGTGGAGTTCCCTGCTGTAGGACGTGGTGGAGGCAGAAATGTTTGGGGTTCAAGGAAAGACTGACCAATCCCTCCCCTGGGCAAGAGGTCCGGTTGAGGCTGCAGAATGGTCCTTGCCGAGGTCTGCTTTGATCTCACTGCTTCACCAAGAGATGTTTGGGCAGACACCGCCTCTGGGTTTTTAATTGGCTCTGTGGAACAGAGGAATCTGCTCTTGGGGAGTGCCTCACTCTCTGTGCCAGCATTCCAGGAGCATCTGCTGCACCAAGGACCATATCCCTGGAGACATCTCTCTGCCTTGCATGTTTTTGGGGATGCCAGAGGGGATGGCTGGTCTTGCAGCCCCTGGCAGAGTTGAAACCATGGAAGCAAGTCCAGCTTTCTTTACTTCCCTGTGTTATCAGGATGGGCATGTGTGTCATGGTTTTGTTGCCAGGAACCGTTGCTGTGGAGCGGGAGGACCTGGGCTGTTATCCCAGGAAAACCTTTTTCTGTGGTCCTGTAAACCTCACAAGGGTTCCTGCCCTGTGCAGTACCTCCAGCACCTACCTGCGCTTCCAGGTTTTTTAAACCTCTGCCACACAAGCACCATTTTCAGGGATTTGGGATGGTCTTTGAGGTTGCTGTGGGTGCTCAAGGGTGGTGCCTGCACCTCCAGGACCTTCCTCTGCTGTGGCATCAGTGCTGGGCAGCAGAAGGAGGTCCTGCAGGGAAAACTCCCCTTTTTTCCATCCTCAAGACTAATTTATATTTGAGTCTCATGTAGCAGGTGATGGGTATCCAGCAGGACTTGTGTTCTATAGCTGCTGCTATAAAAAGAAGCTTTCCCATCCTTCCTGCCTTGCCTGTGGAGGATGACATCCTCAGCAGGGAGGCCATGATGGATGCCAGGCACCAGCAGACACTGGTAGCCCACGCTCAACCAAAATTGCCTTCATTCCCCTCCCTTCTCCATCAAACTGGCCATGATTGGCTTGCCCTTGCCTGGCAGCAGGAGCTGAGCCAAGCTGGAGCTCGAGGACAGGATTTTTCTGTGGGGCTTGGCAGGGAGCAGAGGGCATGGCCATGGCACGGGGCCGGGCTCCGCTGCCGCCAAGTTGGGTGCAGTCATTCCCACATCACATGGTGGGAATGGGCTCCAGAGCAAACCCCTGGGACGTGAGGGTGCTGCAGGAGGGATGGGAGGTCCCGATACTTCCACAAGTCCCTTCTTGTTTGCTGGAAAAGGGACTAAAAGCGCTGTGTGTTGTGTTCCTGGCAGCTCATGGGAGGCTCGTGCTGGGACGGACGTGTGAGTTCATACCAGGGTGTTCTTTCTAGTACAAAGAGCTGGTGTTTGGTGTTGTCTTAAGGGGTGGTTTTATCTTTGCTTGGCTTGGGTGGGTTTTTTTTTCTTTTTTTGTAAGATGAAAGCATTGGCTTGGCAAACACAAGCAGTGAAGGAGGAGGAGGAGATAAGAGACAGGCAGCAGGGTCAGGAATCACCGGGATGTGCGGCACAGCTGGCATCAGACTTGGGAAATGCTTGGGCCAAGTTTTTGAGGGGAAATACTCAACAGCAGACAGCTCTTCCCCACCCATCCCCAGCAGCAAGGCTCATGGAAGAGACCTGGATCACCGGGAGATGAGCCACAAGCTCATCAGTCTGTTCCTTGCCACCAGCAGCTTCCAAAGCCATCCCAGCCTCATAGGAGACTGGAGAGGACCTTGGTGGGGCTGTGCTGATGTTGCTAGTGTCGAGGACATTGTATTATTTTCTTCCTAAAGATCTGTCAGCACAAGCATGGAAAAAGGAGGGAATTCTTGAGGTGGTGGGATCATTTCCTACTGAGGGGAAGCATGTTGAGCAAAGGCCAGTGTTGTGATGTGTCCTAGCCCAAGGGAGATCTTGAAGGTGAAGAATTCACAGGGCAAAACCAAGCTCCTAAATCAGATTGTTTGCTAAAATTTGGCAGTTTCTGTCACTTTGGGGCTTTTTACAGCTTCTTTTGTAGGCTATTGCACCTTGCAGTGTCATCTGGCAGTCCCTGAGCAGCTCTCTCAGGGCTGGGGTGTTCCTGGGGTGTGGAGGGGTCTTTTCTGCATCTGATTCCACAGATCCAAGTTACTTGAGGTTTTGTGACTGATAAAAGCAGTATTTTCAGTAAATTCATTGTGTGGGACAAGTGTTGTGGGGAGTGCAATGGCTCTGGGAGATTAATTCCTCCCTAGAAAACGTTTACATTTGCACATATCCAAGCAAAGCCAACTGTTTTTAATAGAAACCTCCAAAAACACTTTATGTTTGTAGGAGAGCCAGAAGAACTCGACTTTGGAGAAAGAAAAAGCAAATTAAAAGCCATAGAGCAGCAAGTGGCTGGAGTTGATCTTGGCTCTGGTGTGGGGAGAGGATGATGAGGGGTTGGTTGGAAGCTCCTTCTCTTTTTCACAGTTTTCAATTTGTGGCCAAGGGGTAGGGTGAGAGACTTCCCCTGAGCTTGCACCACAGTCTTGAGATGCTTTTAATGGATTTTCCAGGGAGAGCAGGGGTGCAATGTGGTGGTTATGGCAGAGTTTACCAGTCTTGTGTCATGGTGGCTCCTGTTCCTTGTGCCTCCCATGGACAGACGTGCCGTGGTGGGAAGGACCCTGCAGTGCCAGGGAGGGCTGGGAATGTGGGGTGGCCAGGGATGTGCACTGCTCATTTTGCTGGTGGCAGCTCCTTGGCTTCCCCTGGAAGGATCTGGCTCCATCTCCAGACCTGAGGGTGCTTGGTACCACCCAGCCCTCCTGGCTCTTATCAGCCCAAATTCTTGGCAGCCAAGGATTTTCCGTCAGCAAGGATCCTGGAGGGGTCCTCTCCCACCCTTGGCCAACAGCAGATCCTGCTTCCCACCCTTGGGCTTTGCACTTTTGGGTGTTCCCGTGGTTTTATTGCATTTCTTTGCTCCTGGATGTAGGCTTGGAATTTTTCCTGGGGTTGCTTTTCCCTGTTCAGCACAGCTGGGTGCCCATGGTATGTCTTTGATTGAAATCTCAGTGTCCAGCCAGAGGTGAGTCCATCCCATAATCCCATCAGGATGAGTTTGGAATGGTGGATGGAGCTGGGAGCACTGGGCAGGATGGGGCTCTGCCTGTGCCAGGAGGTCCTGGGGGGCTCCCATGGACCTGCAGTTGGATTTCTGGGATAAGTTGTGCCAGACATTTTGCAGAAGTCATTTTTAACCTTTTCCATGCCACTGCACGCCAGGAAATGCTGCATGTGGGACGCTGAATGCTGTGTGTTCCAGGTGCTGCAGGAAAAAAATTACCTCTGGGGTTAGTTTTTAGTTAAGTTTTACTAAATGTTTTTTTTAATAGGTGTGACACTGTCACATCACCCATCATCACCCACCAGCCCCAGACCTGCTGCTGCTCCATGCCTGGTGGGACCTGAGGGAGCAGCTGGAGCTGTGTTGGGGATGTTTAAGTTGGATTTTAGGAAAAGATTATTCGCTCAGAGGATGCTGGGGCACTGACCAGACTCCCTTGGAAAAGTTAAATCTAGGGGCAGCACTGTCCATCCCAGGAAGCTAAGAGGATGCACCCATGGAAATCTGCTCTCTGGGGCTTCCCTAAAGCTTCCTCCAACTCCCAGCAAAGCCTGGTTTAGATTTGGGAGAGAAAAATGTAACCACTGTGGGGCCCTGATCCAGGCAGCTGGATTTGTTGGGATGGGGGGAGCAGGTCCCCTTGGCTTGTAGGGTTCTATTTGACCTTGCAGCATTCCCTGTCCCTGGTAGCAGGGAAAAAACAGCGTGAAAAGCAGGTGTGGGTGCCTTTGAGAAGCTGCAGGACAAGCTGCTGGCGCTGTCAGGGCGTGCTCTGGTCGCCCACTGGTTTCCTTCCCCCCACCATTCATTTCGGACGCTGTTTGTGGCTTTGGGTAAACAGATGGGGCTGGGTTTGTCCCTGGTCTATAGTTAACCCCAGACTAAATTCAAAGCACTTTCAGAGGAGTTTGCAAACCATTGTCTCGGTGATTTCTAAACAAATCTTGCCCTTTCCACCCTTTGTTTTCCCCCACTTACCCCTTTCATCCTCACATAGCCTGAATTTGAGGGGGTTTGCTGTTTACCTCTGCATTCAGAAATATTTTGGGTCTGTCCTCAGATCCAAAACAGGGCTCCCATCCCAAATTCAGCTGTGGGGGACCTGGCCCCCCATGCCTCAGTGTGTGTGTGCATCCCTACATTCAGGAGGGACAGACACATCCAAGAGGGACAGACAGATCCAGGATGCTGCTGTCAGGAGAGGAAATACCTTTCCATGATCCCTCCTTTGTGTGTAGTTTCTCACTGCCTTTTGGGGCCTCAGTCGATGCAGAGGGGATTTTTCCAACTGTTTCTCCACACAGCCACATCTGTCAGAGACCTTTAGCAGGAAGCTTCCCATCCCCTTATATAAATAGAGGGAGGGGGAGCATCCCTGCGAATTCCAGGCTTGTGGATATGTCAGTGAGAGCTGTCAGGGCTGTAGGTGCCATAATTAATATGAAATTCTTTTGATGCTGGACCAGCAGGCAGGTGATTCAAAACATATTCGTGGCTTACATTTGTTTTTTTCCTACTTTGTGCACTGCTGCCTGAGCAGGGGGGAATTTTGGGATGGCACAGCTGTTTGATTTGATTTGATTTTTTTTTTACAAGATTGTGTACAAGAATCACCAAAATTGTTGAGGTGTGGGGTGTCTAGAGGGAGGCACTGTGCGTTTGGGGTCTTCCCATGCCACCTAGAAAAGCTGCAATCCCAAATGGCATTAATGGGAAATTGGGTGGACAGTGCCAACCGCGGGGAGCATTCTTCCTCCCTTCCTTGTTTCCCGCTGGAGCTTCCTCCTAGTTATTCCTTTGTCTTGCCCCTGGCAGGAACTCCAGGTCCCCTCTCTTACCTATCCTAGCTCTGATAAGCTCAGCCTTGACTCAAAGCCTGATTTCCCTGTGTTTATTCCCTGCCAAACCCTTTCCCTTTGGATTGCTCCCAGCAGGACCCGACACAAGGCACTCCTCGAAGGGGAAATGTTTGCACACAAGTTCTCCCCTTTTCTGGCTGCAGCCTGGTGCATCCCTTCTAGCCAGCCACATTCCCGGCATACCAGCCCTGGGGATAGCTTGGGAAGCATTTCAAGCAGGCTGGAGTATCTCCTGCTTAGGCTCTCCCCTGCAAATTTCCTCTTGCTGCATTCCAGAAAAGGGCACCAAATCCTTCAGGACTTGCTGTTCCTCCTCACAGTGCCGGAGGAGACAGCTCTGCATTCCCACCTAAGGAATTTGGGTCTGGCTGTTATTTTCTGCTTGATTTCATTTTCAAGCAGAGGGAGGAAAAGAAAAAAGTTGCATGGGAGGGGGAGAAAGGAAGAACAGTGTTAGGAGTGGATAAAAATCCCTTTGTAAAGCAAGGGACTTGGATATAACTTTTAATTATAACTTTTAGGTGTAAGACCTGTTGGTGTTTTGCAGCCAGGCTGGAGTTTTGTGGCAGCTCTGAGGGAGCAGGAGGCAGGGGCTGAATCCAGAATTTCCAGGACCATCCCAAGTATGCCGGACAGCATTTCTGCTCCTTGGTGCAAACCTGGAGTGGCAGCTCATGGCTCAGGCAGCGCTCCAGCCATGCCTTCAGCCTTCCCTGCTTTTCCTGGCCCATCTGGCCACTGTCCCAGCTCTAGAGGACACGGGTGACGTCAGGGGAGCTCTTGCCCATGCTTGCATCAGCCACGATGTTGGTGGTCGGAGTGTCCTGTGGGAATGGGCTCATTCTCCAGCAGGCTGATGCAGCTGCTCTTCCACAGGGGTTCTGGAAGTGTTTTTGCAAGTGCTTACTGAAAAAAGCAGGAAAAACCCCTTTATTTTTATCATATTGAGTGCAGGAAGGGCTGTTGCTCTGCCTGCTTGGCCAGGTAAGGGGAGAGACGTGAGGAGCAAGTGGGAAGAGCCAGTCCCCATCTGAGGAGATGCTTCAGTGGGAGAGAGGGAGGGATGACCCCTTTGAACAGGGAAGAAGCCCAGTCCTTTGAGTCTTCCATGCTCCCACAGCAGCCCAGTGCTTGGTGGTTTTAGAATTGTGTTACACCAACGTGCAAATGCTTGGGAAATGGGGAGAAGGACCAGTTTATGATCCTGGGAGCGGTGTATTCCCAAAAAAACTCTTAAAGGCCAGAGGGCTGCTTTGTGTGGAATTGTGTCCAGCTTTGTGCAAGACCAGGTTGTCCTTGCTCTCTAAGGCAGCTCTGTGCTTCCTGGGAGCACCCAGGTTATGTTCCATGATGGTTTAATGAGAACAGGCTCTCTTGCGTCGGCATCGTGGGGTCGGCGTGTGGGTGCCATAGGAGGACCCAGAGCCTTTCTAACACCCTGGCTTTTGTCTCTGTCCCCTAGGCCGATTCCCCAAGGTGACACTTGGGTCCCCATCACCTCCAGAGAGGCCATGGCCATGTAGTGCCCACCGGGAGTGGAGATGGCAGCGCAGAGGATCCGGGCAGCCAACTCGGGAGGGCTCCCACGGTGCAAGTCCGAGGGGACACTCATCGACCTGGGCGAGGGCTTTGCTGAAACCATGCTCTGCGACGTCAAAGGTGCATGGGGATCATCCCCCTCCTCATTTCAGGCCCATCCTCACCCCCTGGGAGGGCTCTGTGACACCAGCAAGGTGTGACACCAGCAAGGGTGTTCCCCCAGTGCTGGGAGCTGGCAGGTTGCTCCTCCAATAATCCTTTTAAAATTTGCTTCTTCACATTTTATTGCTTTTCTTTCCTTGCTTTGTTTCCCTTACCTGGCATAAAAGCTGGGTCAGGTAGGAGGTGATTTACTGCTCCCCTGGCAGGAGAGCATCCCAAGGAAAATCTCCAGGTGGAAGCTGCAGACCGCTGAGGGCCTTGAAAATAAACACACACAAAGGCAATTGTTTTTGCAGGTGTAGCACCTGAATATCAAACACTTGCTGCAAATTAGATGGGTTTTAATGCAAAACTAGGAATTGCTCCTCTTCTCCAAGGGGTTTCAGCATATCCCTGTTAACCCCTGCATGCCCACCTGGA
Organism: Anthoscopus minutus; assembly: GCA_013399455.1. Lineage (NCBI taxonomy): Eukaryota > Metazoa > Chordata > Aves > Passeriformes > Paridae > Anthoscopus > Anthoscopus minutus. Next base: position 21,830 of record VWYI01041600.1, read on the forward strand.
GGGACATGGGAGCAGCCACTTGCCTGTGTGATCTGACACCAAAAATGCTCCATCCTGCAGGGTGACTGAGTTAACAGCGGCTTCCAACCTAGCAGGCTAGCAAAATAATTCCAGTTTAGCGTTTCTGTGTAGTTTTCCACTGGATGAATATCCTCATGCCTTTGCCTGCTGGCAGATGAGTTGCTCAGGATGTGTACAAAACCCTTCTCTGAATACTCCCTCGATCCCCAGGCTGTGTTTAAAGGCTTCTCTTTGCTCAGCTGTATCTTCCCTTGCCTTGTTATTTCCGTGGGGGAGAAGTGCTGCCAGCCTGTGAGTGGTGACTGCAGGGATGTGCAGTCTGAGCTCCCCATCCCTTTTGTCTCTGGGATTTTAAGGGCTTCCTGTGTTTTCTAAACTCCCTTTTCCTCCCAGAGAGCTCTCGAGCCTGTTGAAGCAGGTGCAGTCCCAGTTCCCTTGCAGCTCCCTTTTGGTGAAAATCCAGCTTTCCTTGTTTTCTTCAGTCTGTCTAGGGAGACAGCAAACATTTAACCATTTAACCATCTGCAGCCTGTTTTTAGCGCTTTTTAGAGAAACATGTCCTGAAAATGAGAGCGAAGCCAATAAATAGGGTGACAGTGTAGGCTCAGCCCAGCCTGGATGTAAATTGGGATCCCAACCCAGAAAACTCTTTCACTGGCACTCCTGCAAGGGAGACTGGAGATGCTGCCAGAACAGCAGTGTGCAAGGGAGGTGCTGGGATTCTGTGAGGGTTCAAAGTGGGTAACCTTTAGAACTACAGAATGGTTTGATTTGGGAGGGTCCTGAAAGCAGCAACACCTTCCACCAAGCAGCAACACCAACACCAAGCCCAGATTACTCCAGGCCCCATCCAGCCTGGCCTGCAACACTTCTAGGGAGGGATTCAGGGGCAGTCACAACTTCTCTGGGCATATTTGACACGTGCAGGAAGAGGTTACAGCAAAGCAAGAAGGCTTTTAGCCTATAGGGAGGGTTATCATGGGTTTAGATGAACCCTCTAGGGAAGGGAGGTGTGACTGTATCAGAAATAGTAGTTTTCTTGAAAAAATTTTATGGAGAAGAATACCTTCAGGCTTGAGAGGTTGCCCAGGGAATTAGTGGACCTGCATGTGTTCAGAAAACATGTGGATGTGTCACCTGGGGACATGGCATAGTGGTGGACCTGGCAATGGTGGGTTAATGCTTGGACTCAGTGATCTTGGAGGTCTTTTCCAACTTTAATGATTCAATGATTCCAAAACTACCTTCATCACTTAAAGCAACATGGAGGGGTGACCTGGAATAAAGGATTCCAAGTCAGTGGTGACTCTGTTGTGCATCTCTCACAGTGCTGTCTCCTCCTTGCCTCTGCAGTGCCTTCCCCCAGTGCCTTGCTGGTGGACAATCCCACATCCTTCGGGAACGCGAAGGAAGTCGTAGCAATCAAGGATTACTGCCCCACAAATTTCACCACCCTGAAATTCTCCAAGGGTGATCACCTGTACGTGCTGGACACGTCAGGAGGGGAGTGGTGGTACGCCCACAACACCACAGAGATGGGCTACATCCCGTCCTCCTACGTGCAGCCCGTGAACTACCGCAACTCCTCCCTCACGGACAGCGGTATGATCGACAATCTGCTGGAGAGCCCCGATGAGGGTGTCAAGGAGTTGGACCTGCTCGGGGAATGGACTGATGTGAAGAGAAACTCTGCCAAATCCTACCACAACAACCCCTTCCTGAACGGAGTGCAGACCAACCCGTTCCTGAATGAGAATTTGCCAGCAGCCCCTGGCTCGGACAAAGAGTCCGACTCCAGTGTTGCTGTGGATTTGTTGCTCTTCGACACGGGGGTTCCCACGTCGGCTCTTCCCAGTTCAGCTGCCAACAGCAGCCTGGGGAACCTTTTTGATGAGTTTCCCTCCACAAACAGGCTGGATGTGGAACAGCCTGTGAGAAGGGACAACCCCTTCTTCCGAAGCAAACGTTCCTACAGCTTGTCTGAGCTATCTGTCCTCCAGGCCAAGTCGGACACACCAGCATTGTCAGGTTTCTTCAGTGGTCTGAAGTCTCCCACCCCTGAGCAGTTCCAAAGCAGGGAGGATTTTAGGACAGCATGGCTGAACCACAGGAAGCTGGCTCGGTCTTGCCATGACTTGGATTTGCTTGGCCAAAATCCTGGCTGGGGTCAAACACAGCCGGTGGAGACCAACATTGTGTGCAAACTGGACAGCTCCGGCGGGGCTGTCCAGCTGCCAGACACCAACATCAGCATCCACGTGCCCGAGGGCCACGTGTGTCCTGGGGAGACGCAGCAGATCTCCATGAAGGCCATGCTGGACCCGCCGCTGGAGCTGAACAGCGACAAGTGCAGCACCATCAGCCCTGTCCTGCAGATCAAACTCAGCAACATGGAGGTGAAGACCTTCATCATCCTGGAGATGAAGGTGTCGGCAGAGGTCAAGAACGACATCATGAGCAAGAGCCTGGTGGGGCTGCAGTGCCTGCGCAGTGACATGAAGGAGGGGCCGTACACGCCGATGCAGCTGAGCTATTCCTATGGGGACACGATCCAGGTGCAGCTGGAGAACCTGGAGCCCTGCATGTACATCGCGGCTGTGGCACAGGGCCAGAACATCCTCTACCCTTACACCGTGTGGGATTATATCAGCAAGAAGATCACAGTGGGCGTCTACGGCCCCAAGCACATCCACCCTTCCTTCAAGACTGTGGTGGCCATGTTCGGCCATGAGTGTGCGCCCAAGACCCTGCTGGTCAACGAGGTCACTAGGCAGTCCCATGGCCCGGCTTCCGTCGCCCTCCAGCTCTGGGGGAAGCACCAGTTTGCCCTGTCCCGGCCCCAGGACCTCAAGCTCTGCATGTTCTCCAACATGACCAACTACGAGGTGAAGGCCAGCGAGCAAGCCAAGATCGTCCGGGGCTTCCAGATGAAGCTGGGCAAGGTCAGTCGCCTCATCTTCCCGATCGCATCCCACGACCCCAACGAGCTCTCGGACTTTACGCTAAGGATACAAGTCAAGGATGACCAGGATGCCATTCTGACCCAGTTCTGCGTCCAGACGCCGCAGCCACCTCCAAAAAGTGCCATCAAGCCCACAGGGCAGAGGCGGTTCCTCAAGAAGAACGAGGTGGGGAAGATCATCCTCTCCCCTCTGGCTGCCACTGCCAAGTATCCGGTTTTTCAGGACCGGCCGGTGTTGAGCCTGAAGTATGGGAAGCTGCTGAAGACAGTGGTGAGGCAGAGCAAGAACCACTATTTGCTGGAGTACAAGAAGGGAGACGTCATAGCCCTCCTCAGTGAGGAGAAGATCAGATTGAAAGGCCAGCTGTGGACCAAGGAGTGGTACATTGGCTACTACCAGGGGAAAATCGGCCTTGTACACACCAAAAATGTGCTGGTGGTTGGGAAGGTCAAACCCAGCTACTTCTCCGGACCAGATCTCACCACCAGCCTGCTGCTGGAGCAGATCCTGAGGCCCTGCAAGTTCCTGACCTACATCTACGCTTCAGTGAGGACTCTGCTGATGGAAAACCTCAGCAGCTGGCGCTCCTTCGCCGATGCCCTGGGCTACCTGAACTTGCCACTCACGTTCTTCTGCCGGGCGGAGCTGGACAGCGAGCCAGAGCGAGTGGCCTCTGTCTTGGAGAAGCTGAAGGAAGACTGCAACAGTGTGGAGAACAAGGAGAGGAAATCCTTCCAGAAGGAGCTGATGACGGTGAGTCTGAGGCCTGGCAAATTGGGGCTTCATTCCTGGTTCTGCAGAGGGACCAGGGGAGGTGGAAGTTTCTTAATTCAGTCTTTAGGGAGTGAAGTCCATCTTGAAGTTCTTTTGAAGACTGCTGGGCACTGCCAGGTGGGAGTCCAGCCCTGTGGTTGGTGGGCTCTTGGTTTAGTGGGATCATGGTGATAACAAAGGACACACTGAGGTACTTGGAATTCCAGAATCACACAATGGCTTGGGTTGAAAGAAACCTCAAAGCTCATCCAGTCCCACCCCCTGCAGGGGGCAGGGACTCATTCCACTCAGCTAGGTCGCTTCAAGCCCTGTCCAACCTGACCTGGAACAGTTCAGGGATGGAGAGCCCTTATTCTTTTTGAGTGGCAGCTAAACCAAGGGCACCTCTGAGCTGGGATGTTTTATGCATTGCAAATGGAAATGTGTGGCTTGTTCCTTGTCCTAAAAGAAATTTGGGAGGAGCGCTGCCTGCCAGTTCTTCTAGAAGGCCGTTAGCAAGTGAATTCCTCACGAAATATCATCTCCACGATAATTTCTAGCATTTCATAGGAAGTGAGCCAAAGAAAATACAGGGCAAAATGTCTGGAAGAGGTTGGCAGCTCTCTCCCATTCCGTGCTCTCCCACAGGAGCAGAAAAACTGAGTTATGGAGAACAGCATGGTTTAAAATGTCAATTGGATTAAGGAATAGCGGCGGCATTGCCTGGTAAAATGAAATCATGGCAAAAGGGGACTGAAGCTGTATGAAGGAGTTCAGTTCCCACACTCCTTTTAGGAAGAGGGAAATTTAAGGATTGAGCAGAAGGTGTTATGAAGAGTATGGAATCCAGTGTTATTCAAATGTTGTCTGGATAGTTCTCTGTGCCCAGGTGCCGCTTTGAGGCCTGTGGGGCCGATGTTTCAGCTTTGACTTTCAGCTATCAGGTTGTGCCACCAATGCAGCTTCTGCTGCAGGGTTCTCCTGGCCATCAGTGACCCTTTCCTCATCCAGGATTGGAAAATCCCCCTCTCTGCCCCCCCTGTTTCCCACAAGGGAGGGTTTGCCCCTTTAATCATCAGGCTCAGCAAATGTTGGGATGAAATCCATGCTGCTCTTGCTGGATACTTCCTGGAGCTTTGTGCTGTTTGCTTTACCTGTCTGCAAACCCTGTAGGTGTTGCTTTTATCTATCCCCATTGTTTTCAGGGATCCCAGACAGTCTGTAGGTCATGGAGAATCCTCACTGGGGAGACAAAAGGAAAGATAAGGCTCAGGGAGCTGCTGACTCAAGGGGAGGGCTGGAAGCTGCAGGAAAACATCTTGCTCCCCTGTGGCTGCCTGGAGAGCAGAGTCCCAGGGCAGATTTTATTCTCCTTGTTTCTCTAATCCTGCTCTCTGTGAGGTTGATCCTGTGGATGAAGGATGAGCTCTTTTCTTGATGGAACATGACCCTTCCAAACCCCTGGCTGCTGTCAAATCCTCCTTAGCCTATGGAGAAATTAGAATAAAATAATGATGTTTCAGGGGATGGCAATGGAGCAGTAATGGATTTTATTTTATTAATGTGTTTTAATTTGATTGTATTTGTAACAAACGGACTGGCTTTCTGGCAAGAAGAACCAGCTGCACTAAGCTCCAGTGTGGCCATTTCAGCTGAAAGTTGGTTTGTCTCCCCTCAAAAGGACTGCAAAGGGAGAAGTTTCTACTTCTGCAGGTTTATCCTTGTTGAGTACACAAAACGCCGGTGGCAGAGTCGTGCACTAGCAGCCAAGCAAGGAAAACCCTGGTCATGATGGCTGGATAATCAGTAATCTGCCTTTAATTGCTATTTTTCTAATCAGGCACTAGCATTGGAGTGTGAAGATAACTCCAGGAGATGTGGCTCAGGAATTACTCAGCAGAGAGGGAAAGCTCTCCCTCCCTCCTCTCTGCTTGTCAGAAGCAGGCAGCACATGCATGGTTTGGATAAAAAAGCTGGGCATGGGTTCAAGAAGATTTCATTGCCCCTGGTGCCTGGCCCATGGGGTTAGACCTACCTTGAGACACAGCATTTCTCCCTCTCTGGCTGTCAGAGAGACTCTCGTTTATCATCCTTACAACAGACGCTGCTGCTGGGAAAAACACAGGTCTGCTGGGAATGGCCCCTGGCACGGCAGCAGGGAGCCGTGGAGAGGAAACTATGAGCTTGTTCTTCTCCAGGCTACTTGTAAAGGTCACACAGGAGGTGAGGTGGGAATGTTTTTTTTCCCTCTCCCATTGTTTTGTTTGCCCTGACTCCCGGTATCCAGGTATCCATGTGCTGCCTGTCTCCTGCCACGGGTTTCTGCTTGTCCCTGGTGTATGCAGGCCTCAAAGAGCTGCTGGGGGACTGGAACTGTCCTAAAGCCCTGCAGGTTGGGCTGTCCATGGCTGTGGGTTGGAAGCAACCTTAAAGCCCACCCAGTCCCACCCCCTGCCATGGGCAGAGACACCTTCCACTCTCCCACGTTGCTCCAAGCCCTGTCCAGCCTGGCCTTGGTCACTTCCAGGGATGTGCAGCCACATCTCTGAGCAATCTGTGCTAGGCCCTCACTACTCTCAGCATGCTGAGATCCAGCTGGGCATCATGTCCAAGGGAATTACCCCATGGAGGCAGGGAATGACTGTATGAGATAAAAGAAAAAAGTCAGTATTTGAGGCTGAGAGTGTGCATTTTAAGCATGCGAGACAGTTCCGGAGGTGGTGACAGCCAAAACAGTGAGTGAGAGATGTTTAATGCCTAAACAAGGGTTATTTTGGGGAACATGTGCATGGAGCCAGCTTTTTTTGGGTCAAAACCTGACCTGTATCCTAGAGAGGATGATGAGCCAGGAGCCTGTGCATGAGCACCCTCTCACCCTGTGGGGCTCATGATCTCCTTGGGGATTTTATCCCCTGTGTTTGAGGAAGTTCTGGGGAGGGCAGGGTGGGGAGAGCTGTTTTGCTCCACAATGCTGCTTTCCTTCATTAGGAAATGGGATTCTGCATTTCAAAACTGGGATGTAAATCCAGCCTCCCCTGGATGCCTTTTAAATTAAGGTGTTTCTGCTTTGAACTGGGATTTGAATATCAAACACCTTCTTTGCTCTTTGCTGGGCTGGTAGAGCCAGCTCCCAGGGGAATAAATAATAAATATTTACAAGGGCTCTGGCACAGCACAGCCCAGGTCACACCTGGGTGATGAGGGATGGAGATGCAGTGAGTGGACCCAGCTATGTGGGGAGGCTTGTCCAGGGCAAGGGAGGAGGATGGAAAAAATTGTAGCACAATCCCACTGGAGGAGTAAGTCTGCTGAGCTAATTCCAGTGTCTCACTGTTTCCAGTAATATTCCCCTTGTGGCTGCCACCTCAGCGTCTGTGATGCCTTGCACCCCATCCCCACGTGGCTCTGGTGCTGTCCCCAGGTCCTGTCACCGCTGCCCATGTGATTGGAGCTGCCAGGGGCACAGCAGGTGGTGCTGTGGCCGTCAGTAGGTTTCAGAGTTAACATGCAATGCTCCAGACCGATCCATCTCTCCCAGAGTCGTTGTTTTGAGTGATTGTGCAGTTCTTGATGAGGTGGCCTCCCAGGTGTTTTCCTCACTGCTGTTTTTGTTGTTCACCTGGAGCAGCAGCAGGAGCAGGAGAATCCATCTCCTGCAGCTCTGTCCTTCTTAACCCTGCAGCGCTCCCGGCTCCGGGCTGTCTCTTCTGCTGCCTCTGACTTCGGGCAGGAGTTGAGAGCAGCTCCTTTATCCTGCTCTCCTAAAGCCAGGCTGTGCACGGGATTGGGATCCAGCTGCCTGGAAAGGCAGGTTTGAGGATGTTCAGCCTTGCCCCTTCCTTTGGACCCTCCAGATCCCTCACCTGCAGAGAGGGTGCTGGATCTGGAGAGGGTGCTGGATCTGTAGGCTGTAGGAGGGGAGGCAGTTCTCGTGCAGGTGTGTGAGATCTAAACTCTTCTTAATGTCTTCTTGCCAGAGAACTGCTCTTTTCGATGGATCTTCCTTGTTTGTTTGACAAGAGGGTTTATGGCCTCCCTGGCTCCTGCAAGAAGGCAGTGTCAGCACTTTGGAGGAGCAGGCGCTGTGGCTGGGCTGCAGCTGTGATTAGAACCCAGCTCAGCTTTGAGCTGGGAGCAGATAAGGGAAAAATCAACGTGCATCTGCTTTGCAAATAGATGGAGTGGTTTCAGATGTTCCCATCTTCCCTCCCCCCACAACTGTCCCCATGCAATCTCCAGTGGGAGGATTTAACCTTTCTTTGCCCCAGAGGCGAACCTGGATTAGACCAGACCCCTGTGTACCCCCACAGGGGCAGAAAGGTGGATTCTGGCCATGTGGGAAACCACCTTATCCTTAAGATTTCCGTAAGAACAATCCCCAGCAAAGGACTGGGTGGGCTCTGTTTGCTTTAATTTCCATTTTTATTAATGTCAAACCCCCTCCAGAGGGTCAGGGTGGGATTTGCCCAAGGTCTGGGGTTGGTGCTGCTGGGACTGTTGTGGTCCAGAGGCTCTGGCAGAGACTAAGGCAGCCCTGAGGAGTGGGATGATGATCCTGGTAGTCAGATCCCATCCTCTGAGACTGAATGCTGCCATCAAACTTCTCCTTTTCCAGGGCTGCACTGGGGGTTTTCCCCTACTGCAGCTTCATCTCACTCTGAGGGGATTTTAATATTATTTGATGCTTGAAGGCAGGAGCTAACCCTGCTCCATCCTTTTTTGCCTGGCTAAGTCATTCCTACCTAGAAAACCCAGACTGATGATTTTTGTGGAAAATCTTGGCTTCTAGGCCAATAAATGATGCAGGAAGAGGAGGAGAAGTAGAGGAAGAACATCCCAAGCTCATCAATGGTCCTATAGTGTCAGTCTTCACCTGGGTATCACCCCAGTCCACCCCCTCACAGGGTTGATGTCCAGGTCCCATCCCAAAATATCCTGGGTGTCCCTTGCCCACTGCTCTGAAGGATCCTGCAGCTCTGGAACAGAGTCTGGATTAGTTCTCTGGATTAAAAACATGTTGTCCTCAGCCCCTGGAGTGCTTTAAACTCCTTAAGGTGGGGCCTGGACATCTCAGGAGGGGTTGCCTGGAGAATGAGACCGCAAACCCCATCCCAGAGGGGTCGAGCACTTTGTCCAATTAATGAGATTATTCTCTTGCCAAGCCTGGTGGCCTGATCTCCCCAGCTGTCACTAAAAAAAGAGGCAAGAGGATTTTTGGGATGCTCCTGTGGGGGGGAATTCACCGGCCACCACCTACCCCTGGCCTTCTTGACCCTGTGCTCGCTTCTCCCCGTGTCCTCCAGGCCCTGCTGAAGATGGACTGCCAGGGGCTGGTGGTGCGGCTGATCCAGGACTTTGTGCTGCTGACCACGGCCGTGGAAGTGGCCCAGCGCTGGCGGGAGCTGGCCGAAAAGCTGGCCAAGGTATCCAAGCAGCAGATGGACGCCTACGAGGCCCCGCACCGTGACAAGATGGGCACGGTGGACAGCGAGGTGAGAGCGGGCACCTCTGCCAGGCTGATGAGAATGGATTTGGAATCTTGGGATTCTTTTGGCTGGAAGAGGCCTTGGAGATGTTTTGAGCCCAGCTGCTGAGCTGCCAAACCCACCGTGTTAATGGTTGGGCCCAATGGTCGTCTTAAAGGCCGTTCCAAGCCAAACCATTCCGTGCTTCTCTGGAGATTCCTCCAGAGCACACTCTCCTTGGAGGATCACAGGGATCTGGGTGTGTCGGGAGGGGGCTGTTTTCCTGGGAATGTACTTGTTCTGGGATGCTGGTTGAGCTCTGCTCCCTTCTCACCTGTCCCCCCACCTTTCCTCAGGCCATGTGGAAGCCAGCGTACGACTTCCTGCTCACCTGGAGCAGCCAGATGGGAGACAGCTACAGGGATGTCATCCAGGAGCTGCACACGGGGCTGGACAAGATGAAGAACCCCATCACCAAGCGCTGGAAGCACCTCACGGGCACCCTGATCCTTGTCAACTCCTTGGACATGCTGAGGGCGGCTGCCTTTAGCCCCCAGGACCACGAGGATTTTGCCATCTAGCCCGTGTTTGCCCACTTTTCCTTACTGGGAATTTTTTTTCCTGTGCTTTCCCCCCCTCTCCTCTCCTTTTCTTAAGCAGTTGACTTTAAAGAGACAAAATGGAGGTTGCTCTCCTCTGGGTTTGAAGAGGCCAAAGTTTGCAAGTTCTACACCAGGACTGGAAATCAGCAGATCTCCTGCCTTGATGGGAAGTCATCTGGAAGAGGATGGCTTTTCATCCAGTTAAACTATTTCTTACTAAAAAAAAAATAAAAAACAACTTTCAAGAGGGTGAGGGGATGGGGAGGGAACCCAAAAGAGATCACGTTTTCTAGGCATTTACAAATAAAAGTCTAATTTTTGTAACGAGCAGTAAAAGTTGTCACCACTTTGGGGAGGGGTGGGGGAAGCTGTGGCTGGTTTTAGGTTGCAGAAACTGCTTTGATATGATGGAGTTTGAGACATATATGAGTCCTGTAAATGTGTTTTAAGAGGAAGCACAGTAGATGCCCTTTTCCCCCACCACAGGCAGGTTTTGGGCTGCCAGATGTGACTAAAGCACCACAGGATCTTGGGATGTCCCCAAATTTGGGATGTGCTCAGCCCAAGCAGCACTTGGCACCAAAAAGACCTTTTTAAAAAATTTATTTTATTTTATTCATAGGCCCTGTGAGAATCTTGGTTGATTTTTGGGTTATTTTCATGTCTCTGCAGATGTGGATTTTCTTTTTTGTGGCCAGGGAGTTGCCTGTTCCTGTTTATTAACCAGGAGGAACTTCTTCCCACTTGAGTGTGGTGCAGGATACCTCTGGAAGAAGCTGGAGGTTTGGGGCTTGCCAGAGATCTCAGGAGATAGATCAGGAGGATGGTGAGAGGAAATCAAACTTCCCAGGTGATCCTGCTCTGGGGAAGAGGCCAGAAAAAGAAATCTTTCTCCTAATTTGAAACCTGAGCTCACTAGGGATGTTCCAGGTGCTCTTTGCTATTGATTTCTAATTCTTCAAGTCTCCTCAAATCCACTTTAACTTGTAAATAATCTTTGCTATAAACCTGGTGCCAAAAACCTCAATATTTGTGTCACCAGTGCCTATATTATTATTCTTCTGTTCCTTTTAAATCTAAGTTTTTTGAATGATTTCCTTTCCTCCTTCTGCTCCCCAGCTTTCAGGTATTTCACCTGGGAGGGAAATATTTTGCACAGAAAGAAAATTTTAAGTGCAAAGGCTCTTCTTTATGAAAAGCTGTCACCAGAGGATGTAAAGGTTCTTAAAGGATTATTTACTTTAAGATTAATTTAAAAATTAACAGCAGAAAAAGAGTAGGAAAGGTATCTGGTGGAGGGAATGGTGTCGTTTCCTCTTCCCAAAATCCCATCCTCAGAAGGGATCACTCTCCATTGAGTCCACAATAGCACCTTACATTTCTCCTCAGGGGTCTTAAGGGGTTTCCTGTGCAACTCCCCACAGCAGAGTGGGTCTGTCAGCAGCCCAGCCCCTTTCCCTCTCCTCGAGGCTCTCGTTTTTCCATGCAGGAGCTAAAATCCCTGTTAGAGAGAGGGTAACCTCCAGGTGCAGGCAGCAGGATGACTTTCCCCTGGAGTTTTACCCAAATCTGGGCTTTCCCCCTTCTTCTGGCAGGCTCCAGAGTTCTGCAGAAGGCTGGGCAGGAGTTTGAGCCTCCTGCAATCCATGAATAATCACAGCTTTTTTTTATAACACCCCCTGCTTGGTTCTTCTATCTACCTCAGGTACTCTGAATATCCACCTTGACTGCCTCAAAACACCTTGGGCTCAGGTCCTCACCACCCTGTGGCCTCCCCAGATCCCTGGGACCATGGCCAGCACATTCTGGGGCCCGTGGGGTGAGGCTGCATTATTTTCTCCCCATTTTTGGTCTGAAATTCAGTCCTTCCTCCCTTGCTGGGACTGGGAATGTGTCCCGCCAATGCCTTCTGAGCTAAACGTCAAGGCCTTCTCCTAAAATCTGTCTGGGCTTTGCATTGCCACCCTTGTGCAGCAACTGGTTTTTCTTATTGGTAATAATGGCGTTTTTTTTAAAGAAAAAGGAGTTTTGGGGGGAAAAAAATTCCCATTAAAGCTGTTACTCTGCAGTGCTTCCAGTTAGATGCCATCTGCTGTTGTCTCTTCATCCCAAAGCAGAGAGGGATTAATTTAGTGGGGCTTCCACTGTGCCAACACCCAGAGCCAATGGTCCTCAATCTCACCTCCTCCCCTTTCCATCCCACTTCCTCCAGTGGAAAAGTGGCTGGAAGCAATCTCACCTCCCAAAATGCTGCTTGTGCTCAAGCTCTAGGTAAGGAACTTCCTGAAGTGGGACAAGATGGGGTTGAAGGATTTGGTTTGGCATGGAGTTTTCCTGGTTGTTTTCTGGCTAGAGAAAACACCCTTGTGTTTAGCCAAGGCTGTTGTGGTGCTCCTAATCCCAATGGAGGTCAGATCCCAAGCCAGGGAAGGGAAATAGTCTGCTTCCTGCTGGGGCTTTCAGGCCCCTTGTGCCCACCCCAGCTCTGTGGGGTGGACACAGGTCCATGGACACCCCGCTCTGGGAAATAGGGACACCAGCCAGATGATTTGGGGAGTTCCCCCTTGGCTTCTCCCTGCTGCTTGACCCTGGAGTATTTCAGATTCAAGGAAGGAAAGGATTTGGCTTTTTATTCCTCAGGGGACAAAGTGTTTCAGTGCGAGTCGCCTTGCAAAGATATCCCCATAGCATTTTCTCATCTGCTTCAGCCATCACAAGTGAGGGATCATCTTCTGTGGGCTCACCCAGCACCAAAAGGCTGAGGGAGAGGTGTCAGCAGGGGAAGGGAAAGTCACCCCCTGGTTTTTGGGGTCTCCACACAAAGTGTGGTTTGCAGGGAAATCTGGGCCCTGTGATGAAAGACCCCAGACCTCTCCAGGCATTCGTTTTCATCCCTAGAAATTCCTGCTGAAAATCACGGGGTTTGCTTCCTTCCCAGCTCTTCATCAACAGCCTGTTGTGGATGAGCAGGACACAATGAGAGGAGCTGGCTGTGAGTGCTTAGAGGAGCAGGGTTGCTCCCAAGTCTTCCTTAGGTTTTTCTTTTGCCACCAAGTCCCCCCTTTGCCAGGGCTGTCCCCTGTATCCAGCCTCCTCTGGGGGCCATATTCCCATTCCAGATGGAGGCTTAATGGTTTGTTTTGTGGAAAACCGTGGTAGAAATTCCCTCAGTGAGGATCACAATGGATTCCTTGGAATCCTGGCCTGGGTGCTGGGATTTGCTGGCATTCCTAGCACGCCTGGCTCACTAGTCCTCTTCTGGGTTTGGGTTTCCTTGTTTGCTAGAACTTAATTTTTTTTTTACCCTAACAGCCCGAGGTGACTTCATCAGGCCTGATCCCTCACAAAAGAAGGGCTTGAATAGCTGGAAATTAAGGGCGATGATGATGATCCTGGGAAATACAACTCCCATTCCACATTCAGAGCATGACCTGCTCAAGCCTCCTTTCAAAAGCATTTTTTTGGGTTTTTTGGGGGGGTTTTTTTTGGGTAACAAGCTTTACCCAAAGTATCCCCTTGGGCCCCCCTCTTCACAGTTAGACAGCTTTAATCTATTGCTGGAATTCAGGGGCTTCTGAACAACAAATGGCATCTTTTGGCTTTTTAAAAATTTTAATATGATTGGGGGGAAAGAAGGGTGTAAAGGTAAGTTTTTCCCAAGGGGTGGCTGATTTCTGGATTGGGGGTGAGGGGGACCCTGATGTCAAAGCGAAAAGGAAGAGAGCTCTGGCTAGGGGGGAGGAATGTATACAATTTTTTCCTGTTTAACAGTCTCATTTGGATGTCAAGGTGTTGGGATTGACTCTGGTTGTGGTTTCCCCTTCATCCTCCAGCCCTGAATCACCCTCCTGCTCTGCTGAGATCTCCAAGGGGTTGGGACCCCAGCCACTGAGGACAGCTCCAGCATCCCTTCAGCAGTTTCTGGAATATAACTGTGGGTTCTTCTGATTCTCACCAACCAAAGAGTAATTAAAGCTTCCAGCTCTGTGGCATCGTCCAGCACAAATCGAGTCCCTAGGACTGAACCACAGAGGGATGATTGGATGTGCCCCAGTGAAGCAGGGATCATCTCTGCTCCTCCCCATAGATAATCCAGGCTGGTAGCATTCCTGGGAAGAAATCTTATCCTTTGATTCAGGCTTATTTTATTAAATAAGCGAGGCAGGAGCTGGCTGGGGGGATTTTGGATTTGCTCAATGATTTGCTTTTATCATCCTAAGCAATCAGATCTGGCACAGGAGACCTTTCACCCTGCCTTGAAAGAAGGAATTGATGCTCCCTCACGTTGTGATGCTCCCTGCCCTTTGTGTCAGATATGTTGGCAATCCCTTTTCCCCAGGTTTCATCCCACTCACCTGTAAATAACTCCTAAAAACACCTCTGCAGGTGATAATTAATCCAAGGCCTCTGTGGCTGCTTCAGCTAAAATTGCCTGGGCTTGCTGGTGCCAGCTCCCTGTCACCCTCAGGCAGTGCTAGAGATTCAAACTGCCATGGGATGGGATGTCTCCAGTGCCAAACCCTCTGGAATGCTGCAGGGATAACTGGGGGATGATGCAGGGGCCAAGGTGTGTTCTGGACCACTTCCCATGGGTGTTCCCACAGCATTATCCCTGCACTGCTCTCCAGGCTGGACCATCACAGCTGCAATCCCAAAGCCACCTTTTTTTTTGTGGATGCTTGTGGGTTTGGGTGGTTTTTGTTAAAAAACCCCTGGCGCTGCTCCTGGAAGGTTGATTTCCCTCATCCACACTCTTAAAGGAAGTGGGATGCACTCCTCATCTTCTCATGTCGTGCTTCCATGATTTCCCACAGTGGGCAATGAGCTCCTGGACAACCTCCCGAGCCTGGAGTTGTAGCTGGGTACCAGCAGCAGTAAGTATTCACTTTTTACAAAGCCACTCAAAAGGTAGATTATCAAATTAATGAGTTAAAAGATTAATTGCAGGTCTGAGGGTAAGCGTCCAAGTGAGGTTGTACCTGTGGGTGGAGCCCTGCACAGGGAAGGAAGAGAGAGTGTTCCTGTGCCTGTGAATAACCAGGACAGTTATTTACAAGCACATATTTCAAAGGGAGAATGGCTTTCAGCTGACAGAGAATAAGTTTGCATGGAATATTACGAAGCAATTCTTCCCTGTGACAGTGGCCCAGGTTGCCCAGCAAAGCTGTAGCTGCCCCTGGGTCCCTGGAAATGTCCAAGGCCAGGCTGGACAGGGCTTGGACACCCTGGTGTGTCCCTGTGGGGACACACACTGGGGAGGTGGAGGAGCCTGAGATCCACCCAGAGCTCCCATGGCAGTGAGAAAACCTTGCTGCTGCCCTTGAGGACTGGGCTGAGGCTGAGAAACCCTGTGGCTGCAGAAAAATGCCAGCAATTCCTGTCATTTCCTGTGCTCTGGCTGGTAGGAAGAAGGGAGAGATGCTGGCTGCATCCTCCCGACCAGAGCCAGGGCTGCTGTGTCCCCCAGGACACCCCATCCCAAAACCAAAGAGCTCTGGGGCCGTATTTTGCAGCTGGGATGGGTCTGAGCAATCCAGAAGAGCTGAGAAGCAGCACTGCCTCTTTCCCAGACTGACTGGATGTTAAAATCCAGGGGAGAAAAAGACAAAACACTCAAAAGGGGCTTGGGTGGGAGCAGAAATCACCAGCTCTGGAGGGAAAGTTGCCGAGGTGGGAGGTGTTTGTACCCCCATTCTCCAAGGGCAGTGAGGGCATTGCTGCCTTTCCCAGAGATTTGAAGGATTTACTGGAAAAGCTGAGCATACAGTGCCTGGGGAGCTTGGAGAGAGGAGCAATGGTTGGCCTTGCCTCAGTTTCCCCTTTTGGGAAGTGCCCCAGTCTCAGCTCTGATGCTTTCAGCTGAGCTGTGGATTTCTCCATGTCCCAGTAAGGGAAGCTGAGCTGGAGGCTCTGCCCTGTTTTTTTGGCTCTGTTTGGCCCCCAGTTAAGGGGCAATAAGAGGGGACATCTTCCCCTGGTTAACCCTTCACCTGGGAAGTTTTGGGAGGCCTGAGCTGTGGTTATGATCCAAGTCCTTCCTCTGCACCAGAGCCACTTGTCCCAAGTGCTTTGGCTCCTAATTGGCTCTGAAAATCCTCTCCTGACAGAAGTGTCCATGTTCCTGGAGCACATGGAGGGATAAACAAGTCCCTGTGGATTTCCAGCCACCCACCTGGGAATTAAAAAAAAAAATTTGGTAAATATTCCAGAAAGTTTAGGGAATTTGGGAGAATTTTTTTTTTCAGAATTTTTGGGATTTTTTGATGATTTTTTTGTGATTTTTGGGATTTTTGAGGGGATTTCTGTGAGATTTAGGGACTTCAGGGGCACCCACAAAGATTTAGGGAGTGGTCTGGGAAAATCTGTGAAGGTTAGGAAAAACTTGGGGATTTTTAAGGACTTTTTAGGGGATTTTTTTGAGAATATTTTGTGATTTTTTATTAATTTTTGAGGGGTTTTGAGTATCTTAGTGTTATTTTGGAGTCTGAGACCACCTAAAATTAAGGAGGAGTGTGGAAAAATTTTGGGAAAAATCTGGGGAAAGTGAAAGAAATTTTGGGGTTTTGTGGCAAATTTTTCAGTATCTTTTCAGGATTATTTTTATTTTTTAACGTATTTTGAATTTTTAAGGGTATTTTTATGGGATTTGGAGGGTGTGGAACCACCCCCACCCCCCCAAAATAAGAGAAACACTTAGGATTATTTAGGTAAAACTGGGGAAAATTAAGGGGATTATTAAGAGATTTTGGGTGAAATAGGTGTGGATTTTAGGGGATTTTTAAGGATTTTTTTCCTTAAAAATTCCTTGGGTAAATTTTTGGGGTCCCCAGGTAAATTTTGGGAGCCCTGGGGCAGATTTTAGGGAAATTCTGGGATTTCTGGATGGATTTTAGGAGACTGGGGATGATTTTGGGGGTCCTGGGGTGGAATTTGGGAAGCTGGGCCGTCTTAGTGGAAAGGGTGGCCTTTTCTGTCCTCCTGCTTCTGAATGATCCCAGAGTGTCCTCTGCTGGGCACAGGGATACTTGTCCAGCCCTGGCCCTGCACATTCTTTCTCCAAGGGAAAATAATGAGCAGGATAAAGCAGTCAGGGTAAGGAGAGTGAAGAGAGGAAGAAGAGGAAGATACCTGGATTCTGCATTTGTTTTTCTTTGGCTGTGTTAAAAGTATTTATGAAATGAAATAAGTCATGGGATGGGCACTTCAACACTTCCTTCCTTTCAGTTTTACTTACCCCACAAAAGGGGGTTGGAGCTGCAATTGGGATATATTTTTTTTTTCCTCAGCAGTGCTCCTCTGATCTGAAATCAAAGAGTTTTCCCCTTGTCCACGCAGACAAAATCACTGGGTTGATCCAGAGCCAGTGTGCAGCAGGGCACGCAGAGAACTTCTCCTCAAGGACATTTTGAAGTGGGTTTTTTTTGGCATTGGATGCTGGTGGGAGCCAGGGATGCTCAGAGAGGACTGGAGCCTCCATGGCTGTGCTGTGACAGCCCGGAGAGGTCTCACAGAGTCTCCTCTCCAGCTTCACTGCTGTCACCAGAACCTCGGGGACAGCTAGAGCTGTCACCTTGGGAATGTGTGGAGCTGCATTTTCCAAGCAAGTCAGCCCTGCTCACACACCATGGGGAGTCTGCACACCCCAAAGAAAGGTTTCCTTCTGTTTGTGGTGGGCAGGAGCAGGGAAAGTGCTGGACAGGTTGTGGGCGGGGTGGGTGTCCAGGAGATTTGGGCACCACAGTGGGGACAGGCTGAGGACAGAGACTGCCTTGAACTTCACACAGCTTCCTCTGAAATCCCTGGTTTTCCAAACAGCCAGAGAAAAGAGCAGCAGCAGGTACTCAGCAGGACACCTGTGCTACCCTGCTGTACTGGGATACCCCAAGTCAGAGCCTGGAATATTCACCTGGGAGCTGTGGCAGCCTCAGGATGTCATCTCTCAGCAAGAACCAAGTCATCAGGCAGCAGGGACAGGAATGAAAGGGGTTTGTCTTTGAAACTGTCCCTTCTCCAGCTCTTTTTCCATGAACAAACAAACATCCTCCCCCATAACTCTCAAGACAGAAAACATAGCAGCCTTTTTTTTTTTTTAGTATTCGGGGTTTATTTATAGGGCTGGGATTTGGGGTCTTTCCCTGAGCATCACTTAAAAAGAGCAAATCAGTTGTAGTGCTTACAAATATCCCCTCACCAGCAGGTGAGCTCCAGATACAGCCAATCTGCCTAATGGGAAGTTCGGGGGAAATTCCAGTGTTTTTCCAGCAGCTTCCCTGCCAGAAACCTTGGTTTTGTTCAGGGTCTTGTAAAGGCACACAAAGATGTGTATCAAACTTGGTTTGCATGACAGGCGTTGTGAGCGTACAACATTTGCCTCTCCTACAACAGCAGCCACACAGAGATCTCAAACAGAAGTCTGACCAGATGGTTTTCCTAAAGTCCTCCAAAATCCCTACAGTATCTCTGCTGCAGGCAGAGGTTAAAAGAAAAAGTCACAGAGAGTCCTCTGCACACCGACAGGGGATTTCACACTCAGACCTTTCCAAGCAACTGCAGCACTCCTACACAAGGCATTTTTCATAACCCATTCTTAATCAAAAGGCCAAAATTAGATCAGTGGGACCACCCCTTCTCATGGTGCTCTTTCAAAGCATCCCTATGATTCCTCGGCTGAAAATCGTAGTGTTTAATTTATCGCAGTGAAATTTGAGCTGTTCTCTGACCCCGCCTCTGGGCCTGGAGCCGGAGCCTTGTCACCCACCACCGTCCCCAGGTGCTAGTGGGACTTGGCTTTGGCGGGCTTCCCCGTCCTGCCCTTCTTGCAGAAGCACCTGCGGCAGCAGCAGAGACAGCACTTGAAGCAGATGAAGAGGGAGAGGAGTGTGACGGCCGCCAGGAAGGCGATGACATCCAGCGAGTGGTACTGCACCCAGTTGAGGTCGTGGGCGGCGGGGCGCAGGTGAGGGGCCCCCTTGTGCCTCATCACGAACTCCACCCAGTGCACGGCCAGGTCCAGCGGGTGGATGGGTCTGTCCAGGTGCAGGTCGGAGAGGCGCTGGATGTTCTCCTTGTACCTGCCGGAGAGAAGGTGTTGGGGGCAGAGTTCAAAACGTGGGGTGGATGCCTTAGGATTTTAGCTTTTATGGTTTTTGAATCCTGTACTGCTTTAGGGTGTGACTCCAAAAGTCCATAGCTTGTCAGCTGCTGCTCTGCTGTTTTATTCAGACAGAACAATCCCTTCTAGGCCTGGAAGTCAAGGACACAAAATGTAAACAACACTGAATCGGGATGGGAGCAAGCTGGGGGTAAATGACTCCATTACCTGAAGCTGTAATTGAAGGATTAACCCCTTATATGCAAAT
This sequence comes from Anthoscopus minutus, assembly GCA_013399455.1. Lineage (NCBI taxonomy): Eukaryota > Metazoa > Chordata > Aves > Passeriformes > Paridae > Anthoscopus > Anthoscopus minutus. Next base: position 40,993 of record VWYI01041600.1, read on the forward strand.
GGACCAAACTTAAAATTGTCTGAGAAACTTGTGACCATCGTCATCTAGGGTGTAGCCTCTGGGAGACTTCTGACTGCCCAAGGTATCTCTATGGAAGGCCTCTGATAAATACCTATATTTTATTCTCTTAATCTTGTCTAGCCGTTGTTCTAGGTAGCCACTCCAAGGCATCAGTTTTCTGGCACCCCAGATGGGACAAGAAAGGCTTCTGGAAAACCCTCAGATCAGAGGAACATCCAGCTTTTAGTAAATACCCACTTTATTCTCTTGATCTTGTCTAGCCTCTGTTCTAGGTAGCCACTCCAAGGCATCAGTATCACAGGGTGGAGCAGGTTGGAAGTAAAGCTTGTCCCTCATGGGCAAGGACACCTTATGCCAGGCCAGGTTGCTCCAAACCCCATCCAGGACACTTCCAGGTATGAAGCATCCATACCAGCCCAGCTTCTCTGGGCTCTTGTGCTACTGGAGCCCCTTGAGAAGGATAATGGCCAAGTTACAGGCCCAGGGAGTGCTGTTTCCAATGACAAAAATAAAAATAGAGGGAAAGCTCATTTTGGGCTCTCAGCAAAATCTCCAGGGTGAAGGTCTCTGGCTGAAAGGGTTGAGACTGGAGATGCAAAAAGCTGGCCAGATTTTCCAGTTGCATTATTATTGTTTTTGTTAGTAGCAGTATGATTACTATTACTGCCATAAAAATTGGGTAGGAAACAATGTCAATAAGCTGCTATTTCTCAGGAACGTGGTGGAGTTTCTTAGTCCTTGGCATCCTCCAATGGGAGGAGGGAAGAGCTCTTATGTCTGAAAGAAATCTCTGTGCTGCCTTTAAACCCCTTAAATTTCTCAGTGCATCCCTGCATGTTCTTCCTGCTCCATGCTGGAGTTGCCCAGCCTTGCTGAGCCAGGCAGAAGCTCTCTGTCCTCACAGAATTCCTCATGAGCACTGAGGAGGGGAAAAAGGTCTGAGAAAACTCACCTGTATGATAAATGAGTGATAAATATGTTTGATAAACCCTTTTCAGGCTCCCCACTGACCTGTGTCGCCACAGATTTGGGAACAAAAGTTGTCTGCCGCTTGTGTCAAAGCCCTCTCTGTCACTGAGACATCTTCTCTCTGTCACTGCCTTGGCTTTAAGAGGCTGACACATTTTTTTGGCAACTTGATTTCTTCCATTGCATTCACAGGCCATCTCTCCCCTGCTCCCTGCATCCTCCCTTCTCAAACACTTCTTGTCCCCTAAAGGGGACAGCCTCAAGTTAACCCAGGGCAAGCATCACCTTCTGCATGGAAGCAGCTGCTACCAAATCCATACTTTTGACAAAAGAAGCCATTTAGGAAGAGAAAAACATCGTGTTAAGCTGGAAGTGAACATGCTGGGGCCACACAGTAAGGAGGGGGAAGGCTGTGCCTCCGGTACTGACTTTTTCTCGTTGATCACTGCTTTCAGGGCAGTGGAAATGTCATTGGAAGTCATCTCCAGGATGTTCAGGGTCAGCCCTGCTCCCCGGGACTCCACTCGCTTGGCATTGTCCATCTGGTCCCCAAACAGAGGCATCAGCACCATGGGCACTGCATTGCATATTCCCTCATAAACACCATGGGAGCCGCCGTGGGTGATAAAGGCACGAGTCTTGGGGTGGGCTGTGGAGGGAAAGGAAAACACAGGTTTGCTTAGCTCCCTGAATTAATTTAATTAATTAACTCCCAGCAACACGACCCCGGGGAAAAACCATACACAAAAAAGGGCCATGGGTGGGATAAATCGAGGATTTGGGGCTGTTGTGAGCATCGTCCATCATGGCCAGACTTAGGGATTGGAACACTGTAGGCCTCTGTCTCAGTTTTGGGTGATCCTCCAGCTTTGGGATGAAACCAGAGCCAGGAGAGGTTAAAAACAATGTTGCCATTGATTAGTTTTTCACCATCTCTTCCATGGTAGTGAAGGTCTCTCACAGCTGAACCTGTTCTCTTACCAACAAATGCTCTCCTGGCAACAAGTCCACCACTTAAAAAACCCAAAGACCTGCCTGGAAGTGCTCCCTTGAGGACTCTCTTTTCAGGCCAGAAGACTGGACAAAAACACAGCTGGGTGTTGAGGCTGCTTAGTCAGAGATAAAGACTCCCATTTCTGACTGGTACTGAAGTGTTGGAAAACCTTTCCATAATTCGGCGATTCCTGGCTGAATTCCTAAAGGATGAGCCCTGGCTCCAACAGCAAAGGCTGCAAGGAAGGTTTGTGCCCCACAGTGATGGGTCAGGGGATGGTAACTCACACCTGACCCACAGGTGGTGCCCTCGGGGCCTCACAACAGCAGCCCTGGAGTACCAGCATCACTCTGGTGTGTCAGACCTACCCAGGAGGTCGTTCTGAGGCAGCCACTTGACGAGCTTCACATTCTTGGGCAGGTTAGGGGGTGCCTTGCCCGTGTAGCGCCAGAAGACCTGGCAAGGGAAGCAAAGCCCACGTCAGATCCCAGCAGGAGAAGGGAGGGAGGACCTGAGGACAGTGTGGAGCTGCTCTGTTGGAAGGGGAAGAGGGAATTGGTACCGTCTGGGGGACTGTTCCTAAGGCCTCCGCAATTTCCATGGCTTTCTTCATGGGAATCTCGGACACCATGGAGCCCAGCGAGAAGACAACAATGCCGTGTTCTCCAGAGGCATTCACCATGGCTTCAAATTCCTGCCAAAGGAAAGCAAGCCTTTAGTCAAAGCTCTTTCTCTTGTCAGAGGCTGGAATTGCTGCCGCATTCCCACAAAACTCTCTGGAAAGGCAACAGGACAAGCAGTGAGCACAACAAAATTAAAACCAGGAAAACAAATTATTGACAGTTCTGTATCCAAAGCAGCACAGCCAGGAGGTCCAGGGAGGGGATTCTCCCCCTCCCCTGAGACCACACCTGGAATCCTGCATCCAGCTCCGGGGTCATCAGTGTGAGGACATAGGACTATTGGAGCAAGTCAAGAGGAAAACTAAGGAGTTTACAAGGAGACAGGAGCACCTCCTCTGTCGGAACAGGCTGGGATATTGGAGCTGTTCAGCCTGAAGCAGAGAAGATTTTTGTGTGGAAACCTCAGTGCCCCTTTCCAGTGCCTGAAGAGGCCCAGAAGGAAGCTGGAGAAGGACTCTTCATGAGGAACTGGAGTGATGGGATAGGGAGTGATGGGTTCAAACCAAAAGAAGGGAAATTTGTGTTAGATATCAGAAAGAAATTCTTCTCTGTGAGGGTGGGGAGGCCCTGGCACAGGGTGCCCAGAGAAGCTATGGCTGCCCCTGGATCCCTGGAAGTGTCCGAGGGGAGGATGCATGAGACTTGGAGCACCTGGGTTATTGGGAGGTGTCCCTGCCCATGGCAGGGGATGGGATTGGGTGGGCTTTAATGGCCCTTCCACCCCAACCTGTTCTAAGATCCTAAAGACAATGAGTCTTGGGGAAGTAAAAATGGGCACATTTAACCCAAGCCTGGATACAGAGCTGATGTTCTTCTTTTCAGACCGCATAGCTACATGAGAGAATTAAAATCCTGGAAGAGGGTTCTGACAACAGGTAACTCAAATTGCCAATATCTGGATTTATTGTATCTGCTTTGGGTATGATAACACTGAACTATTGCCAGTTTTTTCTCTCTTTTGTTTGACTGATTTAAATAATAGAAGGAGATCTAGCACTGGAATCCAGGAGCTAAAGGATTCCAATGAAGCAGAAAAAAACAGCTGAAGGCTGGAGCAAATATTCTTTAAAACAGAAAAATGTTTGGTCAAGCCAAGGAGGGAAGGGCAAAACTGGAGGAAATTGTTGCAGGCATCAGAGTTAAATAAGGGGAATATAATGAACTAAATATTTCTGTAAGTCTGGTGATTGTCATGTTATCTCTGGGATCTGAGAGGATAACCAGAGAACCACAGAATGTTTTGGGTTGGAAGGGACTTTAAAGATCGACTCGTTCCAACCCCCTGCCATGGGCAGAGACAACAGAGACTATCAGTTTGTGCTCTTTTCACATTTTTGTGGCTGTCTCGAGACATATTTAATCCTATTTATATTCTGTGGGACATCAGTTTTACTTTGTTTTTTAGCGGTTTTGGAGTTCTAAGGTCCGACTTTCTGCTCAGGAGTTATCCTACTAGAGGAAACTCCTTGTCGCCCTGCTTTGGATACACAGATTATTCTAGTAGTGGTTTTAATCAGCACCTGCTCATACTTTTACAAAGTATCTGCAGTGGAGACTCATGGAAAAATAAGACAATTAAGAGAATTTCTTAATGGAAAATGGGAGATATCCCATACTGAGGAATTTTGTCACAGTTGAAGCCAAATACAGTTACAGTGCAGAGTATTGTACACAAAAGTGGCAGAAGTGCTGCTTCACTGGCGGCAGGGACTTCATTCGGGCCTGCCTGAACTGTCTGAAGTTCCTGGAACATCCTCAGTTGGAAGGGACCCACAAGGATCATGGAGTCCTACATCTGGCCCTGCACAGACACCCCAACAACCCCACCCTGTCCATCCCCATCCAAAGGCTCCTGGAGCTCTGGCAGCCTCAGGGCTGTGCCCATTCCCTGGGGAGCCTGGGCAGTGCCCAGCACCTTCTAGGGGAAGAACCTTTTCCTGATCTTCAGCCTGACACACTTCTGGCCTCTCCCTCAGGTCCTGTCCCTGGCCACAGAGAGCAGAAATGGGAGCTGCCCCTCCACTGAGCCTCTTATGGAAGCTGTAGACAGGAAAAAGGCAAAGGGAATAGAAACAGATAGGAAAAATTTGGGGGGAAAAAAAGCACCCTTTTTTTTGTTTGTTTGTTTGTGCTGGTTTGACTGGGAATGCAGAAGTGTCCCAGAAAGTAACTTTTCCCTCATTGCTCAAGGGATGCAGTGGTGCAAAATGCATTCCCAGACACTTTCACCTGGCATCATTTATTCCAGCCTGGGAGCTCCATCTCCTGGAGAGAGCTCACAGCACACCCACAGCTAAACGCGGGGGAAAAAAAAACAGGAACTAACCTGGGATAATTTGTTTTCCCGAGTGCAGCCTATGCCTCCGACCAAGACCATGTTGGGCATGAGGGGCCTGGGGTACTCAAAGACAAAGTCATATTTCATAAGCCAAACAGCGGCATGGCTGAACAGCTCGGGCACGGTTGCCTCCCGCTGCAGGAACTCCTGGATCAAGGGATCATAGGGGGAATAAAGGACAGAGCAGGCCAGGGAGCTGCCCAGGATGGCCAGGAGGTTGCCCAGGCGCTGCCAGAAGGACATGCGGTCCGTGGAGCGCGTGAAGAACCGTGGGACATAGGAAGGAGGGCTGGGACACATCGTGGCCTGGAATTCCAGGCTGCATGGCGTCCCCCGCAGGAAGTATACGGAGGGCAGGGACAGATGTTCCGCCAATATCTGCCCGCACGGGAAGAAGGGATCCATAAAGACGGCATCAAATTTGCTTCCCTCGAAGTATTGGATCAGCTCTTTGTCAGACAGGAGACGCTTGCAGGAATCCAAGAACATGCTTGTAAAATTGACGATCTTAGAGAGTTTTTCTAAGAAGGGCTGGGGTGTGAAACTCCTGTGGCCCATTTGTTTAAACTCTGCCTCCACAAACTCCTTGGTGTAGGACACAGGGTAGGTTTTTAAGGTGTAAAGTGAGGATGAATGGATCCGCAAATTTATCTCTGGCGCAACCACCACGATTTCGTGTCCTTTGTCCCTGAGCTTCTCCATGACCGGGCGCATGCTGAGCCAGTGGCTGCCATCGATGGGTATGACCAAGAGCTTCCCACCTTCACCAGAGGTCCACAGCAGCAGGAAAAACACAGCCCAAGAGGCAAGAGAAAGAAATCCTGCCTTTGGAAAAAACATTTCCCTGAAGCCGCTAGTGAAGTTATAAACGGCTGTGAAACTGCAGCTGGGGATGAGGAATAAATCACAGGGTGCTTCTCACTTGAATTTTAACTAAGGTAGGTTTTTAATGTTTAACAGGAAAAAATTGGGGTAATTTTTAACTGTGGGTAAATATTGGGTTTATCATCTCTGCACAGGGAAGGCTGTCAGTGAGTGGGTGCCTCGAGGTGAAATTGAATGTTTGGATTGACACCAGGAGGGAGGGAGTGACCAACAGCCTGTGGAGCTGAGAGGCTGAGTGAGAGCCATGAATGAGACGAACATAGCAATCACTACATCATTAACATCCAGTTAATGATCAACCCCCTGCCTTGAGTCTACAGCACTGATTGGACGCAGAACTCGGCACAGATCTGACCTTTGGATTGCTTTGTGCCTCTGGAGCATAACCAAGAAGCAAAGATTGACAGAGGTTTGATATAGAGTGGGTTGTAAAGGTTTATCTCCAGATTTGTTGCTCTATCACAGCAGTTATCAAAGTGAAAGCCTTGAGTTTACATACAGTAGTAAACGTGTTGTAAGCTGAGCAATAACTCCTGCTGTCGCAACACCACAATGGTCTGAAAGCAGGACGAACCGGGGATATCGGCACTGTTTCCACATGGGGGGAATCTGAACAAGGGACAGTAGTTACAATCCTGAAGGCTTCCTTTCCCAACCATCCTCTTACTTGCTATCTTGCACTGGTGCTTGCACAAATCCAGAGGCAGCAGATCTCCCTCTGCTGTCCTTGCACATCTCTGGTTTTGGGCTGTTGGCACACATGGAATAATGGAGTAGACGCAGTCAGAATATCCTGACCCACGAGGATCACTGATCCAAGCCCTGGCCCTGCCCAGACACCCCAATAATCCCACTCTGCGAGTCCCTTGGAGTGTTGTCCAAACTCTCCTGGAGCTCTGGCAGCCTTGGGGCCTTGCCCATTCCCTGGAGAGCCTGGTCAGTGCCCCAGCACCCTCTGGAGGAAGAACCTTTTCCTAAAACCCAGCCTGACCCCCTCCCCTGATGTTCTGTGCTTCACCCAGGCTCATGTTCAGTGGCACAGCCTCATGTTCAGTGGCACAGCAAAAATGCCTGGGTATATCCACAGATTGAATTCTATATTTCCAATTTTTGTCCAATCAAGTCTCCTGCAATTAACTGGCATTCCACATCCCTTAGGGATATTAAATCTAGAATTATTTTGTCATTTACCTGGACATAGAGCATGCCATGAATGATGGTGACAACTCAACCTAAGCTCTCTTGGAGAGAAACCCTTCAGCAAGCCTTGTGATCATCTCAAAGCCTAAGATTCTCATGCCCATGCCATCCTGGATTTGATCACACCCTGATTCAAGCACAAATATCACTACAGGAAACACTTAAAAGAAAGCACATCTTGAACAAGTACCAATACCACCCTTAGGGTAAGCAATGACAAACCTCTGAGAGTGACTTCTTTTCCTGACAATTGATGCCCCCAACGTAGACCATGTTGGGCATGATGGGGCGCGGATACTCAAAAACAAAGTCATATCTCATCAGAAAAACTGATGCTTGGCTGAACAGCTCCTGCATGGTTACTTCCCTCTGCAGGAACTCGGAGGCCAAGTTCTTGTACTTCAAATAAAACAGGTGGCAAAGCAAAGGTTCTGAGAGCCCGATCAGGAAGTTCTTCACGCGCTCTGGGAATGTCATGTGGTCGGAATTGGATGAGAGAGTCCTGGGCACGTAGGATGCAGGGCTGGGAGACTGCGCGGCTTTGTAGTCTAAGGTGCAAGGAAGGCCACGCATGAAGTACACAGAGGGGAGGGAGAGATACTCAGCCAGAATTGGCCCACAGGGCAGCACAGGGTCCATCATGATGGCATCAAATTTGCTGTCCTGGAGGTATTTAATGAGTTCTTTGTCAGATAAGAGATGCTGACAAGCAGTAGAGAACATGTTGGTTAGCTCTGAGATGTTCCTCAGTAAAGCTAAGAGCTTTAGAGTCTCAAAGCTCTTTTCCCCCAGCTCATTATAGGATTTGTCCACAAACTCTTGGGTGTAAGGCACAGAATATGTTTTGATGGTGAAGGATTGGGAGCTTTTCAAGAACAAGGCAGCATCAGGAACCACAGCCACAATTTCATGCCCCTTCTCCCAGAGTTTCTCCAGGACCACACGCATGCTCAGCCAGTGACTTCCATCCTGAGGCAGCACCAAGAGCTTCCCACCATCTGCCAGACTCCAGAAAGCAAGGAAAAGCACAAGCCCAGCATGTGCCTGGTGCCTCCACATAACTGTTGTGGAACAGGAAAAGAAACAAGCTGCTCCTCCTTACACTGATCAGCAGCATATGAAGAAGAATCTGCTTGTACCTCATTTATATCATGGTGGACTTTAATGTTTACCTCTACAAAATGGTGCAGGTTATTGGAGTTCAAAGACCACATTGCTGATAAAAGCCTTCATTAAAGTGATATTGAGGCACTTTGATAAAAGCCTTCATTAAAGTGATATTGAGGCATCTGTATTTTCTATGCATTTAAATTATCTCGAATTATTCAGAATAATCAGCAGAAGAAGCAGTTGTTTGTGGAGGTGTATTGCTGTGTCAGGGTTGTTTCAAGTGACTCACTACTGCTCACTCAACTGTTCCCAGCCAGATTCAAGCCAGGAATCAAATTTATGGCCACTCCACTGAGCTTATATCACAAGAATTGTGTTGCACTGTTGACACACAGGACCTAAGACCAACCTCTGCTCAGGAAGGTGGCTGGAGTTCACAGAGAATGTTCTCCATGGTAAGCAGGAGCTAGCACGTGGAGCAGTGGAGTCACCAAAGTTTGGGTAACATATTAACCAACCACCTTTCACCTTTTCAGCAAAACAATGATACAGCAGAAAGCACAGATTGTGCTCAAGAGGGGCCAGCAGAGTTCGTAGGTGAGTGGCTTGAGGCTAAACACTTTTTGAAAAGCAATGATGCAGCAGAATATGTGGCTCTTGCTCAAGATGGGCCTTGGGAGTTCGGGGTGAGAGGCTACAGGAAAAGTGGATTTGAAAGTTCTCAGTAACAGTCCCTTTCCCAAATTTCAGAAGGCTTGGCTGTGGTATGTGGAAGTCCATACTCATGGACAGAAGGGCCTGGCCAAGTAGATTAAGGCATATTCCACATGGACAGGAAAAATCTGGATGACAGAAGTTTTCAAGTTTACAAAACCAATACAAGATATAGGAATGGTACCTGGGCAAGAGCTGGCTGGAGAAGACAGATTCTTTCAGACCCCCCAACCAAGCACTCCTGAACAGAGTGAACTCTGAGCAGTTTCTCCAGGCCTGAAACAGTTCTCTTGGAGCAGGTAGGAATGATGGGAAATCTGATCCATGAAATGGCTACCTTTGCCAAAGGCACCTGAGTGTGATAAATACACACGAAGGCTAATCCTAAGAGTTATTCCAAGATTAGGACTAAGTGTGTCCTAAAATGTTTATTTGGAGAGGAGGTCTTCCATGTGGCCTATTAAACAAAAGGGGCTCTTAAAAGCCAGCAAGAAAGACTGTAATATTTATGAAAAAGAAAAAAAAGAAGGGATTTCAGACATCAGTGGGGAGGTTTAAATTGGATAAAAAAGAAGGAATTTCAGACATCAGTGGGGAGGTTTAAATTGGATAATAGGAAAAATTTCTTCAAAGAAAGGGTTGTCAAGCACTGGAAGGGACTGTCCAGGCCAGTGGTGGAGTCACCATCCCTGGAGTTATTAAAAAAATGTGTGGATGTGGCACTTGGGGACACAACTTAGTGTTAGACCTGGCAATGCTCAATTAATGGTTGGGCTTTGACCTTAGAGGGCTTTTCCAGCTTGAACATTTCCATGATTTGATGCAGTCCATTCAGCAGCTGGTGAAGCACAACCGTGGCTCTAGCTGGCAGCAGGGTAGCACTGAAGGACCAAAAACCACAGGAGGTGGAAGGAACGGATTCTCACCTGCCAGGGCTGCATTTCCACATTTCTGTAGTAAAAAGATCTCAAATAATGAGGTGAAGCAGCATTAAACAAGCCTTAAGGTGGCAGTAGATACTGAGGTAGTAAACTCACAGTTGCAGAAACACTCTTACCCTGCATAAAGGCCTCTCCGATCTCATATTTGGAACATAATCACTCTCACCTAGTTAAGTTCTGCTAACATTTCAGCCAAACGTGTATCATCTGTGAGACACTAAAATAAAACCCTAGAAAACAACACTAAAGAGGTAAAAAAACCCCCAAAACCCTCAGCCCAAACCATTGAGGCCAAGCTCAGAAAAGTTAAAAAAAGAAAAAAGTTCAGAAAAGTTCAGCAAAAGTTCACAGAAGTTGTGACACTGGATTTTGAGCAGCATGCAAACGCCCTCCACGTGTTTACGAGTGCAGAGACTGAAGTCCACAAGTCCAACCCATTCCAAAGGTGAGATAGCAGGAGAAAGTCAAGCAAAAGTACAGAACTGAGTGCCAAGGTTGTAAGCTAGAAACAGTACAGCAAATACCAAGCTAAGGGAATCCATGATTATCTCTCCTGTAAGCCTACAAATCCTAGCAGGCAGCTTGTACATCTTACTAACCCCATAAATCCCTTTTAAATTCAGGGAGTTTGTATAAAAAAAGAAAATCTGCGGCTCTTGAGAGGCTGATTTGGGGTTTTGGGGTGCAAGTTTCGAGCTTACTTGCTCTCAGCTTGCTGCATCTCAGTGTTAGTCATAGAACAAATATTGGGAGAAACTATCAGTTCCCCTTGTGCCTTTAGATATGATTTCCTAGATTTTACAGACCTCTGCCATAATTTTTTTCCTAGATTTAGCTATGCACTTTATTCCATCTCTGCTTTTCTAGCCTGAGTGCCGTTTGAATCCTCTTTAAAATCCTATGTTTTATTGTGTGAGATTGGGCTTTTTCTGAAATATCAGCTTATCTCAGCATTTTGTAAAGCAAATATCTGAAAATACACACACAGGAATAGTTATTATTAAAAAATAGAATCTATGAGGATACTCTGCAAACCACAAAATCTGTTTGAAAACACTTTTTTAAAAAGGCTGACATGGATCCAAAATACATCTTAGAAAAATAATGTAACTTATACTTTGTTTTTTCTCTGCTGGATGAAAATTTAACTGAGGAACATCACCGGCCTGGGATATACAAGCTGGAAAAATGAGACTATGAAAGCCTCATGAAGGCCAGAAAGGGAAAATGCAAAATTCTGCCTCTGAAATGGGATAATCCCATGCCACAAGGACAAGTGCAATACAACTTGACTGGAGGAGATGACGAAAAGTTAAAGAAAAAACCGAGATTGACGGTGACAGGACAAGAGACAAAATTCACAAGCTGCAACATGGAAAATTTAAACTGGGTACAGGAATTAATTGGATAGAATAAGGTGTGTTCACTATAAGAGATAAAGGAAATTTGACAAGACAGAGAAAGGAACATACCAACCTGGATATATTCTGACAGTGAATATTCTCAGTGAGACCTCTAATGGCCTTCCAGATCAAAATGTTTTATGACTTTATGACAATACAAACACAGAGAAACTTCTTTAAGGAAAAAAAAACAAACAAACCAGAATTGTAGAGGAAATCAGCCAGAGGATAAATGAAGACCTCCTCAATTCAAAGTGTGTCTTGCACCACACCAACAACCTACTCGAACACCAAAGCTTCCTTGGAGCAGAGGCACAGGACCATTGGGAAGTCTCCCAGAACTAATCCCATATCAAACACTTTCTCCACCTCTCTACTCTGATAATCCTTCACAGACACCAGAACCAGCACCTCTCTGCAAAGCACCAGCAGTTTGAAATCCACCTTTCTAACAGAAGCTCTTTTTCAGCTTTGAAGATTTCCAAAGCTCACAAGAACAACAAGAGAAAACAGAGCGTGACCCACCTGATTTAGCTTCTTGTAAGCACAATTTACTCCACTAATCAAAACCATGTTAGGCATCAAGGGTTTTGGGAAGTGCAAGACAAAGTCCAGCTTCATGAGCCAAATGGAAGCCTGGCGCAGGAGATCTGGCACAGTCACCTCTCGCTTGAGGAATTCTGAAGCCAGTTCTGCATAAGGTTGGAAGACAACATCACAGAGGAAAAAATTTGGGATGTCATAGATCATGTTCTTCACCCGCTGGAGAAAGGTCATGNCATAGCAGAGGTCTTCTTTGCCTGTTGATACTGTCTAATAACTCTTTCCAGAAAAGATCCTCCTTGAAATATAACTTTGATTGACCCTTTGAAAACTTCATCCATCTCTTCCTGCGTGAAAGGCACTGGGTACTTTTTCATCACAAAGCTCTTTGATGGCTTGATGTGCAAGGAAATTTCAGGTGCCACCACAACCACCTCGTGTCCCTTCTGCTGGAGCATGTCCAGCAACTCCCGCATGCTGAGCCAGTGGCTCCCATCCACCGGCACCACCAGGAGCTTCCCAGCAGCAGCCAGACCCAGCAAGGACAGGAACAGAACCACAGCTGCTGGCGAAGCCCTGAGCTCCATGGCCATTCCTGCAGGGATCAGGGGAGTGCCACCAGGGAAGGAAACTCACGGCTGCACCAGAGCACCAGCGCCTGCTCTGAGCTTTTAAGCAGCCTCTGCCACAGCTTAACGTGTGATCCTTATTTTGTTTGCTGTTTTGTAAATGTGTAATCACCGGTGGAATAAAAGGCTGCATAACCAGCAGCACAGTTCAGACAGCTGATAAATGGGGGGAAGGACCAGATAAGCCTTGTGATTTGTAACAAAACTTTTGGCAGCTCTGTCTCCTATGAGCAGGACCTACCAAGCCAACACAGCCCCTTCAGACTCCTGGAATTTGCTGTTAGATGCACACAGCCATCACCAAGATAATATTTTCCTAGATCTGCCTGCAAACAGAGAGGCTGCTTCTCAACCTGAAAGCCCCCAAACTGCCACATTCCTCCAGATCCCAGCTTTGGAAATACCTGTGTGAAGAAGCAGACATATTCACTGGCAAAGAAAGACATAGCGAGGCAACAAAGAGAGATGCCTGAGGTGCGTTTCTCTGTAGACACCATACCCAACTACAACAATTTGCTAATTAGGGATTGCACCTGACTGCCAGGTTTTGCCAGCCCCATAAACTCGTTCTTCCCTCACTAATAGAGTACCAAGTTACACAAAGTTACCAAAAATTAGAAATTGTAGGGACACTTGAAACTGGACAAGACAAAGAAAGGAACATCCTGACCTAACAAGACATGCTTTGAGAGGAGGTTCTAAGAGAGACCTCAAATGTCCTTCCGAATGACAGTGTTTGATAAGCCTATGCCAATTCGAAGCATTGAAAATCCTTCATTAAAAGAAAAAAAAGAAGACAGAATTGTGGAGGAAATCAGCCAGATTGGACCAGAGGTTAAATGTGCACATCCTCAATTCAAAGTGTGTCTTGCATCACTTCAACAGCCTTGAGGGAAGAGGCTCTGAGGAACCCACTCCAATCCAAAGCTGCCTTGGAGCAGAGGCACAGG
>VWYI01041602.1:0-26430 GCA_013399455.1 Anthoscopus minutus
ATCCTGTAAGTGCTGCATGATAGCACTCATGATAGCACATGTTCCTTACCAGGCTGACTGGTCTATAATCACCAGGATCCTCCTTCCCACCCTTTTTGTGAATGGGCATCACATTGGCCAGCTTCCAGTCATCTGGAAGCTCTCCAGTGAGCCAAGACTGCTGGTAAATGATGGATAATGGCTTTGCAAGCTCATCTGCCAGCTCCCTCATCACCCTGGGGTGGATCCCATCTGGTCCCATAGATTTATGAACATCCAAGCAGCTCAGCAGTTCTCTGACTGCCTCCTCTTGGAGGAGGACCATTCTGCTCCCTGAGACCATCTACTTGATTCTCTCCAGTTTTTATTATAGTTTAGGTATCCATTTTTACAATAATTTATCTTTTATAAAGATGAGAATAATAGTGGTTTCAGATTACAAAAGGCTTGGGTAACACTGGCAAATTTGATGAGGGCAGTTGGCAGTACTGGCCCCTTGTCTCACTATCAATATAGACAGAGAATATGAAACAAAAACATGAATCATTGAGGAGTGGACTGAATTTTGCAGTTTGGTTTTCTTGTTATTATTTCTGTACCTAGATTGGCAGGAAATCATTGATAGCAATATTCGCATTCAATGCTGAAAGTACAGAGACACCCTGCATCAGGGAGAAAATGAAATTAAGTGCTAGCCACAATGCTGCTCTGGTGTTCCCTGAGCTCTGTGCCATGCTTTTCAAGGGAAAGGATTAGCTGGAGAGGAAGGAATAGGGATGCTTGGGAGGGCAGGAATCATTGTCTTTGCAACCCCAGATCTAAAGAGATGCCTCAGAGGAAGGATTTGAAGCTTCTGTTTCTCTGGAAGGAAGCCATACACACAGTTTGAGAAATACAGCCGTATATACATACACTCAAAATACACAAAAACATTTTTGCTTTTGTAAGAAAGACATGCACGGGATTTTCAACAAGAGCGTTTCCAGCTCCTGTGTGCTCACAAAGGACACCAGGTATAAATGCTGACTGGTGGTGTTTTCCTTTTCTTGTGTTTTCTGAGTTAAAATTGAATCTTAAAATTAGAAAAGTATTTATAGCTTGAAAAGTTGATCTTGCATTTTATACCAGGCTGGATTAATTTCAGTCTCTTCTACTTTTCCCCCATGAATTTTCCATTCTGTGTACTGAGAGTAATGAGTAATGAGCTAAAATAATCTAATAATCTAAAATAAAATCTGAAATAAGCAACCACTAATGAGCTACTGCTCATTACACAGTAATGAGAAGTAGCTCATTAATGGTTGCTTATTCAGATTTTATTTTAGATTTTAGTCTCTACTGCTTTAACTTCAACAGTTTGTGCTGGACTCCTAACATGTGTCTTCTTCCATTAAAATCACCTTCTCTGACCCGAGCCTGAGGCAGTCAGACAGATTGCCCATGAGTAAGGACTAGACTGAAGGGTACAGAAACTTTTGAGGGTGTTCTTAATTCCAATAATTATCTCCTACCATAGCCAGTGTAAAGACTCCCATGAACCAGGGGCAACGGAGAACTAAAGTTCTTCAGTAAAGAAGGCAATTTACAACTGATCTCACCAAGGTAAAGGGTACTGAGTAAACAAACAATTATATAACTACAAATATATTTGTAATAATTGTTTGCAAGAAAATACTATTTATTACTCGATTTTGTCTGAACTTCCACAGAAAATCTTTCTCACAACTAACCTTTTTCTTATTGAAATTTGCAAAATAAAAAAAAATAAAGCAACCAGGGACATTTTTGACAGAGCATCCACTTGAACAAGCAGAACCTTTTGAAAGGTCTTTAAAAATACATATATGCTCCTTGGAACAAAGCAAGTCTTATTCATTATTGGGTCCTTTTAGAATAGTCAAAAGTATCTATTTAGGAAGAAGAGCTATTATGAGGATTGTGTGGGATACATTTGTCATCAATTCCTTTTTCTTTATTCAGATGCAGTATCTATGGGAGCATTTGCCCCACAAAAGCTTTATCTTCCTGACATGTATTGTGTTTCCACACTCATGCTTTCAATGCCACCTGCCTTTGCTGCGCCTTATAAACAAATAGGTGGATTTCTGCCACTCTGTAGCTTTGCATGGAATGGTTGCATGTTCCAGCTCAAACAGGAATTACACCATCAGAGCATTTGTTTTCATCTCCCAAGCAGCCATAAAAGCCTCACAGCTTTCCTCCACCATCAGACTGTGGTTCAGTCAGCTGGTCAGTCAGGCAACCTCTCTCTCTTTCTCTCACTTAAGGCGCAAGCTGTGAGTACTAGAACAACAAAAGGTTTCTTCTTGACTTTGGCTTCCAGTATATGACTATTGATGAATACAAACTAGAAAATTCACAGCTAATTAACCCACTTGGTAGCAGCTTGTTGCATAATTTGCTCTGTCTGTAACCAAAGTTATTTAAGGATAAAAATAAGGCAGTTCTTATTTACAAATTTTTTAGAGCTGGATTGGCAGCAGTGCTGCTGCTGTTCTATTCTCCATGTCAAAAATCAAACAAAGGCCCCTACTGAAAAAATGTTTCATCGTAGAGGACATTGTTAAAATGACCTTGCCAGGCAGGTTTAGGAGAAGACGATCCTGATGAGGGAAAATGCACAGAAACCACTGTTAAAGAATGAGTTTTGTGCAAACAAATATGTTCAAATAAACTCTTCAATGTGCTCTCAATCTGCAGAGAGGACTAACCATTGATTTGTCCAAGGGTACTTGATGCATTTTAATGGTCCATTAGTTAAGGGCAGGTTAGACGAAAGACTCATGGGGAAGTGTGGCAGAGCCAAAGCACAGGGACAAGCCACAGGGAGATATTGAGATCCAGAGGGCAAGGAGACCCAAACCAGGCTTTTTTTTAATTTTTAAAGAAAGGACAAGGAGTGAGGGTGGGTTAGGTGTATAAATGCAAGGGTTTAGGTCCACATGTGAACTGTAGAGACTACTTTGCTCCCCCCTCTTTGAAACAAACTTCTTTAAATACACCAAAACAAGTATTTCCCTCTCAGATGAAAAAAACTTAAACAAATTGACAATTCATTCAAATAAAACAAGATATATTGTTCACAATTATATTTATTTCAATTTTGTTTGTTAATTTTGCTTCCTTTCTATACAAAAAACTGTTGCTTTGAATGAAACATCAAAACCTGGTAGTCCAACAGCATTAACATGAAACCCTTTGACATTTTTATACCAATATTTTGGATTTTTTATGTTGAGGGATTTTATAGGTCTATGTTATGAGTAGAGTAAGTACAAGCAGAACTGACACAGATAGATAGATAGATAGATAGATAGATAGATAGATAGATAGATAGATGAATGGATGGATAGATACATGAGTTTTCTGAGGTACTGGTATGCTATAGCGCTGAGGGCTATTTTAAATCGTATATGTGTGATGTACAAATAGAAGAATTAGACAAAAATTCATTAATCATTACTGTATAGGGCCCTATGAACAACATTTTCAGCTGCAAATTATTAACTTGCAGATTATGCTTTTATAGATTTATTAAATTATTACATTGAGGTATTAAATAGTGCATATTTGCATAATTATAAATGTGCAGTTATTGAATTACCTAAATACAAATATAAAATATTTTAACAGGATTTCAGTTCCACTAAGATCATGACTTTTTTCCCCAGTCTGATAGAAGCCTGCGTTAAAAGCTCCGACCTTGCTCCATCTGTTGGTAGAGAAAAAAAAATTTGTCCAGAAATGAATTTTGCAATTCTGGCACTGGCTTGTGACCTGCTAAATTACCGCACAGTCCAGGAAATTTCTCTCGCCCTCCAATAGCTTTTCCGTAATCTGCCTTCAACAGCTTTTCTATTGACAAGGGAAGTGTTTACAGAAATGGGAAATGTGCAGTGGCAGCGTAGAAGAAAAGGCTCCTGGCAAATTCATATGATGTTTAACAGAGCAAAAGGTAACTGTTCCTTGTTCATATGAGGAAGATGTTAGGTGTGCTGGTTAAGCTGGTTTGGCACACACTGTGCCCTCACAGCTGGGCAGGACTGGGCAATGTGCTCTGGCACTCTGACCAGCCTGAAGTGTGGCAGGTCACAGGGATGTGCCTAGACATGGCCATGGTGTTTGCTGCAATGCAGGCTTGCCCTCCCTGAGCTGCCACTTCTGACACCATTTTTAGGCTGCAAGGAACAGCAGTGTGTGCCACCAGCACCAATCTTTGCCCTTTTTTGGCCTCTCATCCCAGTTCTCCTGAAGCCATCTCACCATGGTTGTGTTTGCCTGGGGAGACTGGTGGGCATTGCCTGTCCTTCTACCTGCACCACTCAGAGACAAAGTCCTGCCCACTAGCAGCCCATTCAGCCTTGAGATATCCTTTGGGCAGACCAGCCAGTGTTCAGGTGGCAACCGAGTATCCCAGACAACCTCTATTAGGTTTACTTTACTCACCTTGCTCTCCTGAGCCCCCAGCCACCACAGGGAAACTCTCTGCTGAGCAAGAAAACACAGCAGTACATATTATCTTCCTTTCTGTTTTGTTTTAAACCACACTGACAAAGAACCACCTTCTGCTTTCCTTTTCATTTCCTTGCAATTCTAAGTCCTAATCAAAGCACTCATGAATCCCCCACTGTGCTATCACAGCATTTATGAGTTGGAAAAATTGTAACAGTCTTTCCCTAGCTGAGAAATAATGAAGGAACATCTTTGATCTTTATTGCTAAAATAAACCCAAGAGAAGAAACTGATGAGTATAAAATCTTGCATATCATCTACTTCCTTACCTTAATGTGGGATTTGCATTTGTGTCACAATTCGACTGCTGTTCAACACATGTGTCTGACTTGCCTCCTTTCTGGAGGAAAACTGTGAGAAATGTGCTGTTTGAATAAACTCCAGGTTTTCCTTTGCAACTTCTGTGAGTTTATTAAAAATTTACTGTAATGCACTGTAAATCTACTGTAATTTACAATTCTGTATGTAACTGAATACTTGCACCATTTCTGCTTGGGTAAAGCCAATTCCACATGGTTTTGAAGCAGCATGACATCAGCAGTACCTGATGTAAAGGCGATCACCCAAGACTGGATAAGTGATATTTGGAATATATAAAATGAAAACATGACTAAATTGAAATGAATAATTTGCTGGGAGTTTATATGACAAGAATATAACACCTTGAAAGAGCATGCTTTTTGAAATGAAACATATACTAAGTTTCATTCTTCTAAAATATTCTTGGTGAGGCAAAATCCAGTTGCCCTGGAAATCAGGATTTTTATTGAAGTGGAAGCATTATCTTTATGATGAAGATTGCTATGCCAGCATAAATACCTGGATTTAGTTCCTCCTCTTCAGGAAGTTATAAAAGATCCTTCTAAATTACAATTTAATGACTTGGTTTCAATGTTCTTAGCCAAAAGCATAAACAGCTGAGGACTACTTCATAGCATTCTCAGTAAGATAAGAAGAGTTTTGAGAGGTGCTGTAAAGATATCTCAAGGAATGAGAAATGTCAGAATCTGCATATTGATACATCTTTGAGGATGTGGGGTTTTCAAGCACCTAATGCTACAGCTGTGCGTAAAATCCCTGCTGAGGGGAATTAAAGCCCTGCTTTAAAAGTTACAGAGAACAGATGTAATAAGAAAGAAAATTTCTATCCCAGGGAACTTTAGACCTCATACATGATGAGACACAATGGACAAACACACTAAATATGTGGGGAATTTGGCCAATGTAAAAGGATAATTTAGTCTGAGCATCAGTTGCAGCTGAAAGATAGTTTAATATCTCACTTATAAACTGAAGGGAATAGCAAAGCTGAGCATAATATTTCCATGTGACTACTGGGACCTCTAAAGCATCAGTTTATTATCTGTCTTCCTTCACATACTCCTGAACCTCCACAAAATGTTTGTATGACAACACTCAAAATTTTTTCCCTCCACTACCTGCTGATATGAGCAGCTGCTGTTTTTGAAGCTGCAACTTTGGCGATGCCCTACAGTACTCTGCAAATGAACTCTTCTTCTGAATGCTGAGCTGATGGATTAGAAAGTTTCTCTGCACCAGAGTTTCTGACAACAAATTCCCATTGATACCTGTTTCTAAACAATGGAAACAGTGAGATGACAGACTCTGGGGAAATCAAGTCTCAGCTCCTCATATGATCAGAAGCGATGCTTTTCAAGTCATTGTAGTATTGCATATCTGCATGTGGGAAAAACATGAGCCCTAGCTGTGTAAGGGGTAAGGGGAAGGAAAAGGAGAAAAAGAAGTGAAAAGGGGACCATGAGTGTCTTCATCCTACCTTTCACTTGAAGGGGTAATTGTTAGGTTTGAATTTTTTTCTCCAGGGCTTATCTAGGAAATACTTGCCCAGAGAAAATGCTGGATTGAGATACAGAGACACTGCAACCTAAAGCATAATCTCTGTTACCTCTTAGGCTCAGGGGGAGAAATCCTCCTCTGAATTGCTTCTTCAGAATCACACATGATGAGAAAACAAGAAGCATTATTATTACCCATGAAAAATCCATGTTATTGTGTTGAAGAATAGTAGGTATCCATGTTGCCCAGTGATGACTCATTTGGCAGCAGCCAAGGCCATCATACTGTCGCCAGCCTGACACCAGGCAGGGACTGCAGAGTGGTGTTAAGTTGCAGTGTGCTCATGCTCCCAGTTCCTATCTGCCTGCTCATTCATCCTGCTCACTGGACTCCTAGTAGTGACACAGAAGTGCTGTTCACAGGAAAAACAGCTCAATACAGAGCCAAGCAAATTATGAGAGTCCAATTTTTCCTCATTTGTAGCTGTGCTATTGCATTACCACTTTGTAGACAAGGAGGTTAAGGAAGCTTAAAAGCACCTTGGCACAGCATATGGAAGGACAAGGACAGTGGAAGGACAAGGACAGCAACCTCGCTGCAAGGTGGAAGAGCTTAACAAGGGGCGTCATATATCATCTACTACATGAGCTATGGAGTTGCACCACTCCAACACACCAGCCTGACTGAGCAGCACTGCTATAAACAAGCTCTTAGTTCTGTTCTGGACAAATTCTTTCTCACAGTTTCAAATGCAGGGGCTTGACTAAGTTAATACAGGGATGAATTTGTTTGGTGGTAGAGAGGTTGCCAACAGTCTTCCCATTACTACTGTCATTAATTTTTGTTCATCTTCTCTCTGTCACCTGGCTGCAGGATGAAAATCTCAAGAATGAAGGAGCCACAAAACTCTGTCTGAGTGGGGTTCCTTGTCATGGCCTGAGGCTGGAGAGGATGGGACATGTCCTGGGGGTGATAAATAGGATCGTGGACAGTGATTTCAGTAGGAAATGTTACTCACTTTGATGAACAAGGGGTGTGGGAAAAATATGCAGAAGGAATATGATCCTGTCATTTGAATGAGTATGTCCCTATCTGAAGCTTCTTTTTCTACCCTTCTTCCTCAGGGAAAACAAAACCCACCTCCATCTTGATGGTCATTTTCAATTTTGACCTACCTGAATTGTGTTATATTGGGTGTGGGACACTTAAGGATGATTTCAGATACTACAGACAAATGAGAATTTTCTGTAACAATCAGAAAGCAGGGCAACAGCTGACAGTGACAGTGGTGACAGCACAGGAGCGTCTGCAGAAGCCAAAGAGAACAAAACCAAGCTCAAGGAGAAGGATGCAGTTAGCAGTTATTTAATTATT
Organism: Anthoscopus minutus; assembly: GCA_013399455.1. NCBI lineage: Eukaryota > Metazoa > Chordata > Aves > Passeriformes > Paridae > Anthoscopus > Anthoscopus minutus. The sequence continues at coordinate 7,705 of VWYI01041602.1, forward strand.
TTTCCTGTTATTTCCCTATGGCCATCACATGGCCCAAATTACTGCTATGTATATGAGTACTTTACAGCCTCCATGGTCCAACTAGGAGGTAGGGGAGCATCATTTGCCAAGTTTTAATAGTGAATTCCAAAGCTTTATCTAAGATCGTTTGGGCAGACTGTGTCAGAGAAGATCAAACTTGCAGCTCCTTCCCATACCTCAGCCATGAGCCTTGGTTTTCAGCATCTTTTACTTCAGTTTCTCAAATACTCCCACTCTGTAGTGTTTCATCCTAATGCTTTTTTAATGCTGTTCTACTTTTTTGTCTTTTAGTTTCTCATTTCAGGGAAAAATATAGACAACTGATGCCAAGGAAACCTATAAATCGCTTTATGTAATTTGTAACACTACTGAAAAATCTGTTTGGGATTTATGTCACTGAGAATGAAATGTGCCATTTGCAAGTTGCCTTTTATAATTTATTAAGCAAGCTGAAATATTTACTAAAACAAGCTTTGTTAGCATGTCATCTACTGGAGTAGAATAAATACTTTGCTGACAGATCATAAAATTGGATTTTTATGGTCCCCCATCCACTTCAAAGGGTTTTCTTTTCTCTCACAGGGTTAACACAGGATGCTACTTCAGAAGCACTGCATGTGCTCTAGGGGACCAGCTCTGGTTTTAATTCATACAACAACCCATCCTGCATTTTCCTTGAGTTAGCTGAATACTGCATGCTCCAACACTTCAGTCTGGAAAAAATATGTATATAGGAACACAGTTTAAATATTTAAGGCTGATGTAGTGCACACTTGGAAAGCTTTAAATCAATCATTTATGTGTTTTGGGCCTTCACTCTATTGCAGGTAGCTTCTGAGCAACCCCAGCAGGCAAACCTGGTGGCTGAGCTGTGTGTGCCAGTCTGAGAAGGGCAAATCCCAGATCCAGATCCCAGTGAAGTGATGCCAGGGTTTCCCTGGGCTTCACCAAAGTCTAACAGAGGACCCAAAGGAACAGACAGCTGATCAATCTCTTCAAGACTTTCTTTCATGAGCTCAAACACTGGGGAGGTGCTTAGAGCAAGGACTATCCAGAGGGCTGCCGTGGTATTTTGGAATACAACACTAGAAAAGCCTCCTGCGCAGGACAACTTGAACAACCTGCATACAGTTTCCAATGTAAGGCCCAGACCAGGAATGTTCATATATAAATCTCTTCTACAGCTTGCAGAGCTGCAGCTTCTGCTTGCACACAGGCTGGAAATGTGCTCAAGCCAGCATCTTCTCCAGTGTTAATTCCACATACTGAGAGAAAAAGAGAGTATAATTATAGCACTCTCTTTCATTTTGATGAAGAGTGCTCATTTTGAAGAGAAGAAAGAGGTGGCCCAAACTACCTCTGGGAGAGGTGAGAGCACCATCCATATGCTCAATAAAACTCTTTGCAGGCTGGGAAGCTGGACCACTGCCACAGGTCATGTGATGGCACATCTGTCAGAAAGATGGAAAATAAAATTAAATAGTGACATTCCTTTGTAGGTGGAAAATATCCTGATCCTACCCATATATTATGGTGACTGAGAGGAAAAAAAAGAACTAAAGAAATAATTTCTATTAAAGTTCCATGGCAAATTTGGGCCACTGCATTTTTGCAGAATTCTCAGGGTATATTTATCTTTTCTCTGAAAATAATGATGAGAAATTACAGTTCATGCATCTATTAGTTTCTTGATTGTTATAATTTCTCCTGCCCTCTTTTAAAGACAGAAAGTCCTAAGTCTTCACCAAAGGGTTACTACTATTCGCAATACGTACTCTCAGTTCTTGGATGCTCCCCATGCTCACAGGGGTGAGCAGCTCAGAGCTGGGGGTGCTTGAATCCAGTGGAAGTTGTGGTTGCTGGCCACTGAAGTTCTGCAGAAAAAAGCTGTGATGACAGCAGTGAGAGTGGGAGCATGGAAAAGTGAAAGAAATGGGATAATGCCATATGGAGGCTACAGAAAACCAAGAGACTGCATTGCAGTGGCTCATGCATGAGAGGGCCACCCTTCATGGACTGGCCTGGAATCCCTCCAGTTGCTCACTGGGTGAGAGAGGAGAAAGCTCAGGGGTGCAGGATCCGCATGCAGGGAAGCCTGGGAAGGCAGGCAAGGAAAGGTGTCTCATGTCCCTGCTCTGCAGAGCCCTCCCCAGGTGTGCTTGCCCAATTGTGCCCCACGTCTGGGGCAGAATTTCTCACAAACACTGAAGCACAGGAAATTTTCTCTGATATGTAACAATGCTGTGGGGAAACATGAAAGTCCTCTAGACTTGATTCTGTGAGTCTTTTCCTACAGAAAATGCTGAGCAAAAAAAAAGATAAAAAGATAGGAAAAACCCCAAGGAAACTTTGAAGGAAATGTGAAATAGTAGCCAGAGTGCAGAGGTGACAGTGTATTGTCTGTCAAGGGTTATCCATCTTATTAAAACAAATGCCCAAATCTACTTTAAAATGATGCTGTTGAGGGGGAAAAAGTAAAAAGGAAGCCGAGAGAAAAAAAATTTGACCTAAATTATAAATAGGAACATGAATCATAATCTTTGAATGTGTTTTTCCTTCAAAGATACTCAAGAGGTGCTACCCAGCGCTGTATGTCATGGAAATATATGTTTCTTAAAATCTGTTAAAGTGGCATTTCAGTTATAAGACTGACTTCAAAAAGCCATTCTAAGAAAGCAGTAGAAAAATTACTGCCCTACAAAAAAGCTCAAGGACAAGAAAGCAGTAACATCCACTGCTGGATTTGTGCTTTTGTTTTTCTTGTGGATGGAAAAAAAATCACATTCCTTCTTAGAGAAACTTCACCTCTATTGCAGGTGTCATAATAAGTGTCAAGTTGAAGCAGTGAGCTGGAGTAATTTGAGCTCCTCTTTCCAAGGGACAGGAAAACAGCATCTCCAGCTTTTGTCAGACCAGTCTAGAAACACTTTTGCTCAGAGTGTGTGAGGCTGCAAATGCTTGAGTTGCCACTGGCTGTGACCTTTCTTTAAGGCTATTCATTCCTTTTGCACAAAAAAACCCCAGAGCTTCATGGAAAATACAGAGAACTCTCAGCCACAATTTTTTATACTGGGAGGAGAAGGAGTTTTAGTAAATATTTCTTTCAGGATTGACATTTATTTGAACTTTCAGGATTGTCTCTGCTTTGAAATTAAGTTCAACAGGGGTTGACTGGGGAAAGTGAGAAGTTAGTTTTGCCCAGTCCTCAGGACAATTAGGCCCCTTGGCAGCATCCTGTCTCACTCCTCCCTTTTGGCTTGTTTGTCCAAACCGCAAACAGGTCAAAATCAGCTATTAAAATATGTAAAACTGATTCTAAATATTAGAGAATGCAGTTTTATTAAGAAAAAAGGGGAAGTTAAAACGAAATTACTATGGTGGCTGTTTTCTCCCATTTGTACTTTGGGAGTTTTACTCATCCTAGTGAATAGAGTTTAACATTCTCCACTTGAAGAATGGATATAGACAGCTGTGTGCCATGACAAAATAATCTTATTGCAGGCTGCTTCTTCAGCTAGGTACAGCACATTCAGTGCTTTTGACATATTAAATCTGAGGCCCACAGGAGTCTAGAGAACATCTGGGTGCTATTCAGGCTTCCCTCAGTTACTCCTTTAATTCTAGAGGTGGAAGACCCAGAAAGGCTTTGCAGTGTGCTGTCAAAATTCAGCTTGACCTGCAACATGTGAGCACTCAGCACTCTCTTCCCTGCACCTACAGCCAGGCTTCTCCAAGGGACAAGCAAGGCATGGGCCAACAGCCAGGAAGCTGCAGGAGAGGTGAAATCCATCCCGTCCTGTACTTGGGAAGGCCACAATACTTCTAAGGCATCACAAGTTTTAATCTGAGATCATAGGTAAGAAAGAGACTATACTGTTTTCAGCTTCTCCTAGAATTTCTCTGGAAAAATCTGATTCACCAGGCAAGCTCTCATAAGGAAAACAGGCACAAAGCCATAAAAGAAGAGGAGGTGACATGGCTGATGTGTGACCTGCACTTCAAAGCGTGGGTGCATGCAGGCTGAGGGACTCAGCTTGGGTTTGGTCCTCTGCAGTTCCACCAGCACCAGTCTGTGCTGTGGCTTAATTAGATCAGCACTGCACCCACACTCCCTTTACAACCTCACAGGGCTTCCCTCGTCCCTTCTAAAGCTTCTAAGTAGCCCAAACATTCCTGGTCCACATGCAGGATGTAGTCCTCCAGCAGCACCTTCCCCTCCCGCAGCATGGAGGCTGGGAGATGCTCAGGATGCTGCTCTTCCCCCAGGCCCTGGTGCTCATCCAGCCTCTCCCACACCAGATCCCAGGCAGGATTCACTCCCAAAAGAGAAAATAAATTTTAATTTTCACAGGGTAGCTCTGCAGTTAGGGAGGAGAGGAGTTACTAGGAGCCCAAATTAATAGAATAGGTGGGTAAGGAGAAGTAGAATATAGTGCTAGTGCTGAACTCTTTTTACCATGTCGTTTAACAAGGTTTCATGCACAGAACAATGCTAGTTCTGCAGTGGTAGAGAGAATATATGATCTGACTTTCCCCTTTCTATCTGTAGTCAGAGCGCTGCTGCTGCTTAAAAGGTTCAGTGCCTGCTGAAGGCAGATGACAACCTGCTCTACTATCATGCATGGAGTTAATCCACACTCCTCTAATCATTTTATCTAATCTTTTAAAGAAAGACAGTAAAACAAAGGAGAATTACTCCTGTAAGGGCCCTTAAAGGCTGGTTCAGCTGGGGTTCGATAATATGAACATACAGCAGAAAAGATACTGATGTGATAAACTACAGCCTGGACTCCTTTCTTCTGAATTACATCTTAGCAGAAACAGCATCAAGGGAGGAAAGAACCTGTGAGGATTTTTCTTAGAGAATTCAACCTCACAACACTTCAGAGCCATTAACAGTTTTCCATTTCCATGTTTATCTCATCCTCACCTCTTAAGGCCTTCCTTCATTTGCCAAACACATCCATAAATTCATTCAAAAGTATTACACATAGATCCTGCTTTTGCAGCACTCACAGAAAAACTGATACTCTAATAAGAAAACCCAGCAAATTTTTTCTTCCTCAACTATGTGATTTTTCCTCTTTCTGCACACTGTCATTTATAGGTTGAAAGTTCTCCGGGGCAGGGACTGGCTCATTCAGGACCTTGTTTCGTGCTCTTGACTTTGACGTATTTACTAAATAATTGCATGCCTTGAGTTATAGCTGCAGTGGGAATTGACACTGAATTTCTCAAATCATACAGATAATGCTATGCTGTCATTTCACACAAAACATGTTAATTGTATTTTATACAAATTTCAGCAGAACTTTACTGATTTTAAATATACCTGCTGTTGATATCATGACAGATATAGTCTCCAAATCAGCATGGACCAGGCCACCTCAGTACAAATGTTACGCAGGACTGTCAGACTGTTTTCTGTCTGCTCATTTTTCACTGCAGCCACCTGTCATTTGTTTATAATGATGTGAGACATAACTCACTGACACTTGCATGTCCTCTCTTTGCTTATTTTGCAGTATATATATCTAGAGATCACTAGATATTATACCTCATCAGCAGGGCCATAAAATATGAAGCATATAAAGTTGTTTCGTACATGTGATGAAGAAACTGCACCTGACAGTAACTGAGAAAATGGCTCTTCTGGATGTGCAGGCTGATTACACTGTAGGCTGAGCTGAGCTAAATCAATAATGGAATCCTACCTTAAATCTGGACCGTCAAACTTTCAATTTATTTTTAGAACAATATGATCAGAGCCTCACACAACACGTAAATTATATACCTAGGAACTATTTAATAATGTTGGGGTTTTTTCTTTTGCCTGCATGGCATCCCTCAGTCTCTCCTCCTTCATATGCAGCACTTTGAAGCCTTTTGCTTCAAAGGTATCTCAGTAGCTTCACAATTTTCCATGTAGTACTGATGTGGGGTCAATTAGATGCAGGGACTTTTCAGCTTTTAAATTAAAAATTAAATTGTAAGGCAGCCTGGGACTGCTCAGGGCTGAAGCAATGTTGGGACAGAACTATAGATCTTCTGTCTTTGATGGCTGACAGGAACTGATGGCGTTCCTCTCACCAGGACACAAGATTCCCTCATATTTCAAGACAAAAATATTAGAAGGCGCCCACTTACCTTTGAAACAACTCACTCCTATTGAATCTGACATCAGATGCACACCACCAAGTCACAGAGTGGTCACTGTGTGAAACACTAATGAGGTGAAGAACCAGACCTGAACAGTAACACAGCTCATGAGAGCTTATACACAACAGATATATGGGGACTGGAAAGAAAAAGGGGAAAAAAGGAAAAGGAAGACCACAGTCACCCCCTGGAACAAAGACCTTTTTTTAATTGAAATGATTGTAAGAGTGGATGGAAAAGCACAGTGGTATCTCTCTGACTATGGCTAAGAGCAGGTGCACAAGTGAATAAACAGGGGGGTTGGATGGAAACCTCTCCATACTGGCTTTCTGGATCTTGAACCAGAAAAATAATCCCCACTGTGCTTGTATTGACTGAAGGAACAAAGGCAGAGGGAAAACCAAAAATATTCACCACCTTTTAGAGCTGAAGAGATATTACCCTTAGGTTTACCTTCAAAAAAGGCTGGATGATTTCAGGTATAGCCTGCCAAGCCACAAATATCCATTTGTCTCCTAAAAAGCCTTTGTGCTGAAAATCAGACTTAAATATGTGGCTCCTATCTACTGCTTTTTCTTTTTTTATATGTAATCAAGTCCAAAATTCTGTAATCAAATCTGGTAGCTGTTGCATGAATCAAGTGATTGGCTTTTAAAAAAAATTATCTGAGACAATTCTGAAAGACTGAAAATCTTTTGTAAATCCCATAGTTCTCTGGGGTCCTCCAGCAAGATTTTGAGGAAGATAAATAAAACATATTTCAAACATCAAGGACAACAGTGCAATGTGGCCTCTATGTTGTCAAATCTTGAGTAAAAATATTGGTAGATCCAAGGAAGATCTGCGTGTTCAGAATACTGCACTATACTCAGAAACAGCTGAAGACCAGTTTATATTTTTTGAAGAAATCTCCCTCTGGTGGATAAAAAGGAAATTAAAATCTTTCTTGACCTAATTTTTTTTTTTAAGTTTAGGAAATGGACAATTCAGCCAGTCACATTTTAATAGACTTTCAAGTCCTACTTAATCAATTTTCTGTTTGAGTCAGATGGGATGGAGGAAATCTGGTACTATTGTGTCTCTTCCAGTACTGGCTCCCTGCAATTTGAAATACAAAACAAAAACTAAGTCAAACCCCAAACCTCAGACTTATGTTACCCCTCACTACTCTCAACCACTTTGAATTCCAGCAGACTGGCAAATTTTGACTGACACATTTTGAATTTTAAAATCCAGCCCTATGACAGCCATAATCAATAACAAGCATATGTCTGAAATGACATTAGAATTTTTTCTTGCTGTAATAGCACTTTCGAAAGTGAATTTGGTTAGCTGGATTTTAAAGGGCAAGATGTTTAACTCAAAGCAAGTGTCAATAAGAATTGATTTCTAAACCAGTACTGCTGATGAAAATGCAAATGTAGATTATTGCAGAAGAGATACCTTATTCCAACTAGTGAGAGCTAACACCTTCAGAAACTTGGTGAGTTTTGCAGAGAGAGTGTGCATACTGGGAAGAACAGATGGTCTTCCTTTGTATTTTGCAACATATAGAACATGTAAATCCCTAATTCTACTAGGTGAGCAAGTATGACCAATTCATAGCACTGTTAGTGGGACGCACAGTCTTTAAGCTCTGAGACAAAAGTTCAAATCTAGTCCAGTATTGATGAAACCCAGGTTTTTCATTGATTTCCCAGTGCCACCAGTCCAGCTGAGGCAAATCCTACCCCAGAAGTGCCACACCAGTGCTCCAAAATCAGCTTAACACAACTGCATGTGTGGCAAAGAGAGCACAATGAGGGACTTCAAAGCATTCCAACAGCTTTCAGGATTTGCTGCTGATGACAGTTACCCAACTTCCTCAGTACACCCTCTGAAACCCCTATGACTGAAAACAGGTGCTAGTTTAAATATTAAAAGGGATACTCTGGGTGCCACATAAAGTGACACAACTATTTCAATATGAAACAAAGCAATTCAGAAATATGCTCAGAACAGTTAGAATGCAGAACAGTAACAAAAGCCACTCTTTCTACAGGCTTTTCTCTTCATGTGCTGCAAAAAGTGCTTAGGAAGAGAAGTCTCACTGCCAACAAAAGTCTGTAAACTCACAACCAAAATTTTGCTTCTTGGGTCTGCCCAGAAAGCCTAGGGGAAGGCTTGCACAGAACAGTTCTGAACTGGATTTTTGGAGATCAACTACTGAGCAATTATTACTTGTCTTGTTATCAAAATGGAGCCCAATAGCACTAGAATGACTTGACTCTGGAATGGAATACAAAAGGTTTAAAATCAAACACGGAATCATAGAATTATTAAGGGGGGAAAAGACCTTTAAGATCATCAAGTCCAACCTTTGACCAAGCACCTCTGTATTCACCACTAAACCACATACCCAAATGCCACACCTTATTGAACACTTATTGAACACTTCCAGTGACAAGTGACTCCACTTCAGCAGTGTATTTGAGTGCATGAACAACCCTCCAGTGAAGAAATTTTTCCTAATATCAAATCTCAAACTTGAAACCTCTCCTGGCACAACATGAAACCATTTCCTCTTGTCTTGTCACAGCCTCCTTTCAGTCAGTTGTCAAGAGCCATGAGGTCTCCCCTGAGCCTCCTCTTGTACAAGTTAACAACCCCAGCTCCCTCAGCTGTTCTTTATAAGACTCCAGACCCTTCACCACCTCCGCTGCCCTTCTCTAGACATGCTCCAGCACCTCAAAGTCTGTCTTGTAGTGAGGGGCCCAGAACCAAACACAGGATATGAGGTGTGGTCTCCTCAGTGGTCAGTACTGCTGGCACCCAGTATCCCACTAAGTCCTGGGCAGGATGCACAACTGCTGATCCAGGCCAGGATGCCATTGGCCTCCTTGGCTACCTGGGCACAGCTGGCTCATATTCATCTGCTGTCAGCAGCATCCCCAGGTCCTTTTCTGCAGAGCAGCTTTCCAGCCGCTCTGCCCCCAGCCTGTAGCACAGCAGGGGTTGTTGTGACCCAAATGCAGGACCAGGCACTTGGCCTTCCTTGAACCTCATACACTTGGCTTCAGACCACGGATCCAGCCTGTCCAGACACCCCTGCAGAGCCTTCCTGCCCTCCATAAGGTCAGCATTCCTCCACAACGTTATGTCATCTGTGACCTGAGCCAGGGTGGCCTTGATCCCTTTGTGCAGGTTACTGATACACACATTAAGCAGGACTGAGCCCTGGGGAACGCCACTCGTGACCAGCTACCAGGGTACAGCATAAATACACAAATGTGGTTTTCTGTCAGACTACAAGTTCATTAAAGAGCACTCACAGTCTGTTACTCAAATTACACTTAGCAGAATTTAGGATCCAAGTCCAAGAACAGCAAAAAAGCAGACTAGAGAACTTCCACCCACTGAGTCAGCAACTTCTTTCCATAACAAATTTTTAGAGAGATATAAATCAGATCAGACCTGAGCTTATTAATCTGGACTCTATTTGTAACATGTTAAAAATGTCATTAATGCAAAGCTGATAGAGAACTTGAGACATGGAAGTATCCTTGCTATGGTCTATCCTTATTTTTAAAGTAATGAGTATGGAAAAGAAATAAACTTTACAATACTAATATGGACTTTTAAATTATGGAGTTTTTTAATGAAAAATTTGTCCAAAAAGATGAGTATTTACAAAACATTGAGCCTTTAAATTCTGTTATCAAAACCTGCTGAGACCAGTTCACATAAACTCTAAAGCAGAATATTATACAAATCCAAAATATAAAAGTAAAATTGATGCGATTGACTTAATAAAAACTACACCATTTCCTAAATAGGAAAGTTCAAATATGAACCAGCACAGCTTGAAGTGAATATGCAGACTTCCAACAGATTCATTGGAGACAGCCTCCGAGGTGTAATCCAACAGTGCATCAAATCCATTGAGGTGTGTTTAATGAAATCTGTACATACAAAATTTACAAATATTTTCAAAGTTTCATTCTTAGTCTTTGTAAAGATGTCATAATTAACTCAATAAAACTGATGCACTCTCTCTGTCTAGGAGAATTTCTCCATAATGGCTTAAACTGTCTGCCCAAAGGACAAAAAGGATTTAAATTCTTCTGTTGGATGAAAAAATAGAAATTTTTAATATGGCAGAACCCAAATTTTAAAAGTCTGTTTTACACACACTGAGAGTCCTTTCATATCACAGGCAGAAAAAAGGAAAAATCTAGATGACTCAACACAGGATAGGAAGCAGAATATGGTAAACTCTTCAGAGTTCCATGTATTTGATTGCAGAGGATCTTTACTCAGTGCTTTCAGAGAAAGGCAACATATCCCTTATCTAGTGTCTAGCATAAATAGCTAAGAAGATTGGCATGCACAGAGCTAGGCAGCTTCCTGATGCAAAAGAAATGAAAGCAGAAGTCTGTACATGGTTCTCGTCCTTTTATAAAGCATCCCAGACTTCAGATCAGATGCTGCTTCCCTTCAGTCAGTAAGAGGAGGAAGCCTTCACAGCAAGGTCAGCCCAGCACTCCATTTCACTGGGTTACTGGCAAAGCCACGTTGACAGGCACTTGGCTGGGCTGTTGTGCAGGGGACCCATTGCTGAGAGGCTGCTGTGAAACTGCAGCTGGCTCCATTTTGCTGATGTGTGTTATGAAGCGTAGCCGAAGTTTCAAAGCTGGTCTTAGATTACAAATTATCTTCTCAACCTGTTTTAAAAAAGAAAAAAATGCATTCAGTAAAACACAGGAGTATTTTTACATTCCACTACTGTACACAAACATCACACTAGCAAAACAGAAAATGGAAAACGAGATATTTACATAAACAGAGGTATTTACATAAATATTTTATTAAAACCACTAACTTTGGGACCTCTTCTGATAACGAGTCTTACAAAAACCTTTTCTGTAGTAAGAGTTGTGCACCAAAGCCTTGTAAAACAAGTCACACAACCAACACTTTTAAAAGTGCATACTGTTATAAACTAGAGATAAATTGAATGATTTTTCACTGAACATGAATGAAATCTTCCTTTTGTTACATGTCAAGTTACACTACTGAATCAGAAATTAAGTAAAACTTGAGAAATAATTTAAATGGATAAAAGTTAGGAAATATTCAATAGCTTTATTTCTAGCAGTAGATCTAATAATAGTATTTAAAGCACTCTGAAGCTGTATCTTAAATTTCAGACTACATAAATTAATCTTGCAATCTGAGACACCTAATCTACTCCATCTAAAGCTTTTTCTGCACCAGCTTCCTACTTTGTATGTAGAGACAAATCAACTATTAAGCAATTTGTTATGCTGCTACCAATGAAAAACAGTTCACAAAAAGATTAAATTACTATATAGGAAGAAAGATAACTAAAATATCAATATCTACTGTTTACTTACTTGGTCTTTCACACTGTCACCTGTAAACATATATTTCATATGATACAAGAAATCACAAATGGGATCCATGTAGTTCAGGTGGGAGCTGTATCGATCTGTATTCAGGAGCATTTCATAAAATGCCACTCCAATCTGTTTCCATGGACACAAAGAACAGCCCAAGTGAAAACAGGTTTTATAACTCTTTAGATTAACAATATAATAAATATGTACTGCTTTTTAAGTAGATGTGATGGCTAAAAAATTTACAGGGACGAATGGGCAGGTCTAAGTCATTCCATTACGCTTCACTAAATGATTCTCAAGTTAAACTCCTCTTACTAGCAGGGTCTCTGATACCTGACATTTTTAAGCTCATCTGCCTACTGGTGAGCTCCATCTCTTTTCCCCTCCCCTAACCTTATCTGCACTTATATGAATGTAGGAAACAGTTTGTGTTCCTCCACCCTCACCTTCCGCACACACCCTTCCAGATAGTAAGTCTGATGTATATTTTGCAAGTAGTTTAAGAACCAAAGAAAGCATCTATTGCTTGATATTTCTGGAGGTCTATTTCTTTTCTTGCTTAAAAAGAAATGTACTAGGTGTTTTATCCAACAAAATTTCAGTTAATAGGGTAAGCTGAATACCAACTCAGCAACTCAGATCCTTGCAATTACTGTTTAATTTGTATAGAATTTAATTCTGAATATTCATTAAAGATTTACATCCCATTCTGATTAATGAGCTAATTGCAAAGGTAAAATAATCCATAAAGTATAAAGCAAACCATGAGCCAGACTTTACCTCTATCATGCACCGTGTCCTCTCCTGCTGGAACCGTTGCAGGAAAGGACCAACGAGGTGGTAAACATAGAGCAACTGGAACTCTGTTTTCACAATGGGTATCAAGGCTTCCGTGAGGAACCTGCAGTATTGTCAAGACACAAACTACATCAGCTGTTTGGTTATTTGGGGCTCTTTATTTCTTTCACCTGTTCCAAATTCTAGACAAAACATTACAGTCTCTCTCACAGATTCAGACCATTATTTTAGAAAAAAACCCAGTGTACTTCTGGAAATATGAGCTATTCCAAATATGACTTCAGGGTAGCGCTAGAATTAAGAATAATACTTACTGTTACAGTTGATGCTTTAAGAATGTGCTACAGTCCATGCTTTAAGAAAAATTTAGATTAATAAAAGCATAAAAGCTAATCTAGATTTATAAAGGCTTATTAAAGGCAGCCACACCACATGACAGCCCTAAAGCCTACAGACAACCAGAGCTATAGTTGTGGAAGAGGGAGCTGGAAAAAAACTTGTGATCCATCTGGCAAGTCTTGGAGTTCCTCTGTACATATTTATTCACTGGTATAAGTGCTATACGTGGACTTTTGTTATCTACATTATGTGCGGAATTTAAAACACAAATTACTTTCTCATATAGCATTACACCTACTTAGGAATGAGAGAAAGCTGTCCAATGCTGGAATGATGCCAGACTGCATGTGCCAAAGCCAAAGTGTAGCTACAACTCATCTCAGAGTAAGACTGGTGACATGCTGTGAAGTCAAACAGCTGGAATGGGTAACCAACCCACTCTGTCTCTGATGTCAAGCTGGGACTGTTGATGACATTTACAATGCAATCATGGAGAACAATCCAGTATGGCTCCTGGGGAAAAAGTCAAAACAGCAGAACAAACCCAAAAATTCAGAATTATTTATAGAAAGAACATCACCTAAGACAATGCTTCCTCAGCTCTTTCTATTATTATTGCATTTCTAAAATGGGCATATATAAATAGATATCTATATACATAAAACTGTTATAAATGACATATGGTATATAAATGGTAGTTGATAACCATGTGTGATGAAGATGAAAATTTCAGATGCACAATACAGAAAGCATCCATGTTAGTGGGTATGGCCCACTCACAAGTGTGGCATTATCAGGACGTTATCTCATGAATTTCATTATTTAATCACCTGATATAAAGGGCTCTAAAAGAAGCAAAGACAAGGCAAAAAGCCTTCGTGGAAAAGGTCTGAGAATTTTCTAGTCTTCTGAGTCCAGGCACAAACAGACCAAAAAACCAAGATTGAAATAGGAAATAAAAAAAGATACAAAAGACAAAGAATATAGATGAAGATTCAAGAAGAGGGAACAGAAAGAAGAAGCAGCATTATAAAAATAATAAGGATTAAATTCATGTTGGTTTCCCTCCAGGAATAGGAACCATCTTATTGGGGAAGAGAGGTCACAAGTGAAGGACAGCTGTGACACATACAAGCAACACATACGGCAAGATCAAAATTACTCAGGCAGTCTTTGTCAAGCATCAAGAGCCATGACAGAAGATCAAAGTTTCTACTGATACACAAACTGCTGTACTGCAGACATTTCCTTTAGCAATCTTAGCCACATCTCATTTACACATGGTCTAGGTTTTCATACATCTTTATAGATCCTCCTATTACATAGCTCCAGTTCTCAATACTACACACAAGGCATTTAACTATACACTTAAACAGGAGTGATTTGTTTCTTTTCATCCTAGCCTCAAAACATAATAGAAAAACAAAACACCTAATCAATTTTTCTATGCTGGAGGAGTAGATTTTTCTCAAACATGCACAGATCCTTGTGAATAGCTTGCTGTGGAATCTACAGATGTTGGATATAAGTTTTTACAAAGCACTCTAGAAAGATGATAAATGTTTAATGGAAGAATATTATTTTTCATTTTATAATACAACATATTGACTCACTGGTAAGGCTGTGATAATCAGTCCAATTGCATTCATCCAAGCTGTGATGTTCTCTCTTGGCACCAGGGGCTGACTAGAGAGAAAGAAAAAGAAAACTAAAACTGAAGTACACAACTGCGATTTGTGCTTCTCGTGCATCTACAGACCAGGTGAACCTACACCAAGAATATTTGTCAAGTCGAGAGAACTACAAAAAACACACGCAAGTATTTACAAGAGCCAAAAGATTATACAAATGCTATTGGGATGCTGTGTGCAAAACTTTATTCAGGGGTGTTTTGCATTAGTAGCAGGTTTCCTTCAAAGGCTTCACACCTTTTTCCTTAAGCTTTAGTGCCTAAGGGGTTTTTGTCCCTTTATTGATTCCTTCCCTCCATATGCCCCAAACAGAGCTAACAATAATATATTACTAAGCTGAATGAGGCTGTATCCAAGTAATTCCAGCTTTGCTCAGTGATGTCAACTGAATGGCTACAAGAATAGCAGGTCCTGTCTCTCTGTCAGTTTTTTTCAGTGGTTGCCCAAGAAACAGCTATGGATCAAATTTAATGCATCATGACGAAAAGTCAGCCTTGGCACATCACTGTTTCAAAGTACCTCTGATCTATACCAGCATCAGGAAGATTCAGAGTCCTGCCAAGGATTCCTGTCCCTTTCTTTGCACTCAAAAAAGCTGTGGTATCAGCTGAGGAGATGTCCTCCTCTCAGGACAGCTGAAAGAACAACAGACTTTCTCCAGGCTTTCTTGCTGAACCCAAGGGCTAAGATCTCTGCCTGTGTGAGGTTTTACCACTAACACTTATGGGCATCATGCCACATTAGCCATTCCTGAAACACACAATCCACTACACTACAGGAGTCTACTGTGATTTTTCTGCTTGATCCCTGTCAACTTCATCCAAAAATACCTTATATATAAAATGTTATCTATATACACTTTAAATTTATTTTAAAAACAAGAAAATTAGTATCACAGAGTACCTCAGCAATCTCCAATTATGTATGATATACTGCAAAAAACCATTTTAGAAAGCCAACATACCTCTTCAACACAACATTCAGCAGGGCATTGCCAACCTCCTTCCCTGGAACAGCCAGAGCCATGAGCTCAACACAGGTAACGTGCAGAGCATGAGCAGCTGGGTTAGGAAACTCATTGAATCTCCAGTCACAATTTGGAAATGGACCAGGTGATTTGCCTGCCATAGGTGGCAATAGTTAAGGAAAAAAAGCTGCCCCAACACAGGCAAGCATAAGCAGCACAGTGATTAAAAATCAATGACTATACCATATACTAAAGTGAACTGAAAATTATTGAAAACAAGTAGAACAACCACATTTCATTAAAAAAAAGACAAATACAGAAGTATGAATGTAAGATGCTGATAATCATTGAAGGACTGCATGAATACACAGCTATAAATATATTACACACACACAGAGGCATGTAAATGATAAATTTCCATGATTAAGAGGTGGAAAAAACACCAACCATCTCATTCACTGTCTGCTTCCAAGAGGAGAAAATAGAAATAGGAATTTTCTACTTGCATATTCAGAAATCATTAATTTGCCTCTCTATAAGATCTTCTAGCAGACTTCTAAGGTGACAGTTTATGCAAAAGGAGCAACTGCTTAGTGTCTGAAAATATTCCACTTTCCCAAACAAAGACTTAACTTATTTGAAATGCATACAGAAAAGTTCTCCGGAGTTAACATTTGCATGAAAGCAGGGATTTATATAATTTCAGCTTTCTTTGGAGACACTGAATAGGCTTCTTTCAAGTTACATATTTAAGAAAGGGAAGTTCAGGAGGAGTGAAAGAAATTGTAACATCCTGAAAACTGGTCAACTCCTGTAAAGCTGCTCCAGAAAGAAGCCAAAATCCAAGAAGATTCCTATTCTCTAATTTGTCAGCTATTCCTACATCTTAAATGCAGCTCTCCTCTCAATATTTTATTCTCAGTAATACTAATAAATGGCATTAGAAAACAGTAATAGTAATCTCATTTTGAAAAATTCTTCCTTGGCATCTAGTTTTTTTTGATAATCAAAATTCAATCCAGAAAGCATAAACATCAGAAATTGTATTTCTAAGTGATGCTTAAACTGTGAAATATTTATAGCTGTACTGTACTTCACTTTCACTGTATTTTTTAAGATCTTTCCTAGGGGCAGCACATCCCTGTTTAGAGCAACAAAGAAACTGAACTTCAGATTTTGATCAAATGAAGCTGTAAGACATTGTCACGCTTACTTAAAGCAAACTTTTAGAAGGATATTGTCTACTAGTCTTCCAATGAGCTTGCAATAGTAAGCATCATCAGGAACCCATGGATTCTCTTCTCGGGGATTCATGGCACATTTGAGGTAAGTATCACTCAGACACCAGCCTAGTGGACGATTATCTTTGAGAGAGCCAATTATGGCATGAACGAGTTTTCTCTTGAGGTTTGTGCGCTCTCTCAGATGCCCCTCATAATAGTGAAGAGTGTTGTACAAGTAAGTCACTGGTCGGTCTGCCAAGGAGAAAGGGAAAACAATAAAAGACAGAAATAATTTCCAGAACCACTACTTGTGGCAAATTAAAAGCACATAAAGAATTTATTCACGTTCTTTATTTCAATATACTCTACAAAGTTGATTTTCCTTTGTATTTTGTTCTGCACAAACACTAAAGTGTTTGTGCAGAACAAAAGAAGTGGAACAAAGAAAGTCAGTATTACTAACAGCTCACAACTTAATGGTAATATTAATATATTTTAAGTAAACTGACTAAATCATCTCATCATATACAAGGTAAGAAGAATCCGAGTATGAAGTCACAGTAAAGAAAGAGTATTGTAAATTGTCTGAGCATAATATAGCAGTGACACCTATAAAACAATTATTATAGAAGTGCATTCCTAAAATTATTCAAGTATCAGGTCAAGTTTTTTAAATCTTAAGTAAGGATAGAGAGAGGAACTGCTTTTCAGTTGTTTCAGTCTTGGTAACAGAAAGTTTATTAGGACACAGGTCCAAGTATTTACTACTGGAAGGGAATGGAGGAAGCATGAATTAGCAAGAGATACCTAAATAAAAATAAGTCCACTGTAGTAAGCTGGAATTCACTAAATAAGAAATGCACTTCTCTGTGTAAATGTACACAGGGTTTAGAGAACAGGAAATGAAGAAGGCACTGCTGTGCTAATACATGAACATTATGAATGAAAGAGGTGAAGAAGACAATGATCACAACAGGAACATATCTGACTGTACTCATGGATAACTTACCATGGAATTTGTATAAACCTCCCAGATGATCCAATAAAGTTTCTAGTGATTTGGACACTGGAAGCAATTCCAGAAATCTATGAATTACAATGTCAAACACAGGCAGAAAGCGCAGACATACGTTTCCAAAATAAATTGGTAAGTACTGGGGCTGGATCTGAACTGGAGGATTCACTTGTTCTGCCAAGCCTTCAAAATATAGCTTTTCAGGGTATTTCTGGAAAGAAAGAAATCCACCAAAATAAATATCTCTTTCTTTATAAGTAATGGATTAAACATTCAGCATTTACATTGCTTTAAAAAGACACTTCAGAACCCTCTTTATCACATTTGAAGTTAGTGAAGCTTACTGTAAGTTTACTGAAGAAACTGGCTATTAAAAAAAAAACCCCAGAACAAAGTTTCACCACCACTCAAAATGGGCATAAGAGAACATTAAGAATCCCAAAGCAAAGCTGAAAGCAGCCAGTGGTAAAGTATCTTTTGTCAAGTAGTTGAATAGAGAACCTAGGGGAAATCAGCACTCCTGGAAGTTTCTGCATCATATATACTAAATTAGAAAACCAGAAATAGTATGAATTAAATCATTCCCTGGGAAAGAAATGCAGTGTATTCAAGTAACAGATGGGTACTGCTGAGGGCTGAACTCATGTTTTACCTGTGATGGAAATTGCTATATGCCAGGTTGGGTGTAGTGACTGTGCAGCCATGTCAGAGCACTTTGCAGGCTCATGTGCTTCCTTGCTACCATTGCATATTTAGGCACTGTCAAAATATTGAACAGCTTTTCTAGCCAGCAGAAACCCGTATGTTAACAGGAGCATTAAAATCTCAGCAACTGCCCTCCTTAACATATATATCAGGCTATCATGTTCTTGTCATGTTCTTGTCACACAGAAGATGGAAGAAATTTTAATAATTTGAAGAAAATGTAGGTTTAACTTTTGGTACAGTCACAAAACACCAGACAAAATACCTTCTTCCTGATGCACAAAAGCTCTACTCTAAGTGAATTTCAGTACAACCAAGATTTTAAAATTATGTGATTTAGATGAGCAAGAATGATCATCCACCCAATTCTTAAGCTACTTCTATCTTTGAACATTACTGCATTATA